>WTSP01021245.1:0-18257 GCA_025331215.1 Actenoides lindsayi | reverse complement strand
AATTATAAGGCTATTTAATTATTACCAGGTAGTATTATAAAATTATAATAATTTATCAAAGTGTTGAAACACTAACTTGATATGAAAAAAAGTAATAAACTTCTCTGATAAGGGTATGGATGCTAGTAAGTTGCTCCTCTTGAAGGTGATGAAAGGATTTTTAGAGTAATTTATTCCTAACCAGAACACAGGAAGGGTCCTAACTCTGTTATCAAAACTTTGTTTCAATGAAAACCTTGCTTCTTTATTTTTAGACACAGAAGGAGTTTCAAGCAAAAAATTATATAAGGTTTAATGCACTGTGTCATAAAGGGAAGGTCTTAGTGTGCCTCTTGGGATGTGATAACGTATTTCTGCAATGTATTTATGCCATCTTTCATAAAGTGCTGATTACATTTATTGTTCTTTCACTCCCTGCTGTCATGTAGCCGTCCTCAGAAGGTGTGTTTATGTCCATTCCTGCCAATACATCCACTAAAGGTCTCCACCTGCTTGTATATAATACAACATCCAGCAGAGGTGAGTAAGGCTGTGATAATTGTCAAGAGTTCAGTTAGAATCCTGATGCAGTAAGTGTTAGGCAGGAGGAAACAGCTATACTGTTAGCATCATACACTGATTTTTCCTTTTAAACTTATGATTGAGATCCCAGTTCACCGGAGTTACTGTGTCTTTTATTAAGTTCTTCTGAATTACTGTATCTTCTGAAATCACACCTTATTTCTGCAGCTTCCATGCACACAAGACATCTTGTCTTATCTGAATAGTCTTGCTAGAATCTGAAGTCTACTTGCCTTGGTACAAATTGCAAGAATTAATCTTGTCAAGTCTCATGGAAGTGCTCAGAGTTGATCCAGGGAGGAATGTTGTTTTGATTATAGCAGTGGTCTTTTACTGATGTTACTGTTTGGTTAAAAATGATAATAAGTAAATAATTAAGCAATTCATCTTAGTGATGACCTTAGCTGTCTAGCCAATGAAAAACAGTAGTTTAGCTTCAGAATAGTAAGGTTTCATTTACCTAATAGTAGAATTTATATTAATGCTTTCTTGTCTGTTAACAATGGAGTATGATGGTTATCATAAGGGTTGTAGAAGTTCAACTGCAGTTACATAGATCCGTATAGATGGTGAGTCTACAAATTAGAATGTGTAGTTCAAAAACATGTACTCTTATGGTCCAGCTGTTTACTTAGCATTATTCAGTAGCTCAGTCAGCATGCAGAGAGTCTTTGCCTCAAAGAACTTAAACGTCATGTAAAAAAGCAAATTAGAGAAAAGTGTTCTTTCACATAGGAATAAAACAGAAGCCATGTCATATTTGGTCTCTGAATGGCAAAGTGTGATTTTTAATTGGCTACTTAGAATAAGAATACTGTTTTGTGTTGCTTACTTCAAAAGTACTCAAGTAAATGCTTAAGTTACTTGTTGGAAAAAAAGAGATTTAAAAATACACCAGATAACTTTGAACTGGCATTTGAATTCTGTTGAATTTCTTATTCATGGTGGAAGATATTAGAAAAAGTTTGTAGATTCTTTTTAGATTTTATACACCATTCCTCTGTCCTTCTGAAAGGCTATACTTTTTATTAATCAGCAACCACAACAGCTGTCTTGTTATAATGGGATGCAACTTTTCCATTAATATATGTTACATAATGATAAGTCACATGACAAGCTAGTATTGGACGACGACTGTATTTGAAGAAAATCTGAGAGGAAAAATACCTGACTATATGTGGGCACTTGGTTTATCAGAGATTAATCTACACAAGTGGTTTGAAGCTAAGAATATCTTACAATGATCTTTGGAAATGTTTTTGCCTTACATGATCACAGGTGATGCTTTTGACTCCAGAACAGCAAAGCATAACTGACAAAAGATAGATTTCCTTTGCTGTAGCTGCTCATACTCAAAATACAATCAGTCTTGAAGGCAGATAAGCCTTCTGGACTGTATCTGATCCTTCAGTCTGGCAGTTCATTATAGTTACACTCTAAAAGTCTGTTTCAAAAGTATCTCATTAAAATAACCAGATAGTGAATGTCTCCTCCTACTGCTCATGAGTATCAACTGTCATCCTCCGTGTGCTTCATTATTTATTGGCTTTGGAAGTCCCCAGTGCAGTAAAGTAAGCCACCAACTATAGGCAAATGATGCTATTGAGAATTATATCCAGGACAGGTAGAAATGCTTGAAGTCAAGAGCAACATTTCCTGTGCTCTGATTAGTGAGACAGTGTCTCCACATCTTAGTATCCAGAGCTCATGCTGCCAGATAGACCTATGCAGGCGTCAGATACTGTGAAAGAGAGAGGAATTGTATTGCAGAGCAATAGATCCCAGGTGAGGAATCCTACCATACAGCTTCCATTTTGTATAATAGCTCCATAAATTAGATTTTTATTTGTGAAAGAATTCAAAGACAATTCATCATTCCATGTCAAGGGGTAAATACTTGTTTTCTGAATATTGTTAGTGTACCATTGTTCATAATGAGAACCATTTAAAAATTAAGTTTATAGAAACTAATTATCGCAAACCCAGCATCAGAACTAGTAGAATGTTGAGAGAATAATTTACCTAGCCTAATTTCTTTTTCTTCTTTGCATACAGATTTATGTATCTAAAATTAAATAAAATAATTTCGTCTTTTTTCCCTTCTCATGCCTACTGTTACAAACTTCGTATCAGGTCAATGGCATAGTTAGGTGTACAAACTCCTGTACACATTTGTCTCACTTTTGCCTTTTAGCATCCCTGTAGTGATCTCCAGCAGAGTGTAGGGCATTATGTACTTTTCAAAGCCTGAGTGATAGGTATAACTCAGGACAGAACCCTTAAAGCATAGCAGAAGGTGTCTGTTTATGTTGTTCTGCTTCCATGCCTTGTTTTTTTTTTGTAAGTGTAAAAATTTTCGATGTTAAGTATCTGAGAAGGAAACTTAGACTGTGTGTATTTAATTGATTTAATGTCAGTAATTAGCTTTGCCTTGCTCATTATAATACTTCTGCACAATGTAAGAAAGAATTAAATATAAGCGAAAAATGTTGCTAATTGTAACAATTCATAAACAAAAATGGAGGAAATATGTATCTACTGGCTTAAATAATTATTTTTATTTGTGAGAACTGTCCTGTTCATTGTAGATGATGTTGTGCTAACCAAAAGTACCACTACTTCCTAGAAAAGAGGGGGGAAAAAAAGTGAAAGTGAGTTGTACTGGGTCTGGCTGGGATGGCATTAACTTTTCCCATAGCGGTCCTCATAGTGCTGTGCTTTGTATTTGTGGCTAGAACAATGTTAGTAACACACCAGTGTTTTGTCTGCTGCTGAGCAGTGCTCCCATAGCATCAGGGCTGTTCCTCCAAACCCCTCCTCCAAAGACCAGTAGCCCATGGGTGACAAGAAATTGGGAGGGGACTACTTCCCAGGAAGTGGCTGGATATTGCCTGCTGATGGGAAGTAGAGAATAAAATTCTTTTGTTTTCCTTTAGTTCTGCACACAGTCTTCGCTTTCCTTTATTAAACTGCCCTTATCTTGACCCACAAGTTCATTTTCATCTTATTTTCTCCCTGAGGAGGGGAAGTAATAGGCTTGGTGGGCACCTGGAGGTCAAAGAAAGTCAACCCACCACATAAGTCCTTCAATCCTTTTTCTATTTATGTACTTCCATGGTCAAATAATGAATAAACAAAGAGTGGAAATCCCTATTAGAACACTGAGAAGAACAAGGGAGAGAGTAACTGCTCACTTTCAAACCAGTAAATGGAAAATAACTGATATGATAATAAATAGGTTAGATACAGTCTAGTTAAATATGAATGTTTTTTAAATAAGAAAATTATAAACAAACAAAGTCTTTTTTAATGTTAGTTTGATTTAGCTGTTTTTAAGCTTCTATTCTTAAACAATTCCTTTTAGCTTTGAATTTCATGTTTATCTTTCTGGAAACATGGATTGTTTTTTTAGATTGGAAAATTCCATTTTCCCTGTTGGTAAGATAATTTATTTATTTGGTGTGAAAGGTAATTCTGAAGTAATGATATGACATTGGAGGGAACAGTTGAATGACTTTCCTGTGACTGATGATAGTGCTTTTGATTTTGCTTATCAGAGACAAATAATTTGTTTTTCTTCCAGTTGCTTTATTACCACCTTTTACATTCTTATGAAGAAGGGAGTCTTCTGACTAGTGGGGTGTTACCTAATTGTGATGAATTAAAGACAAATAATACTGTACTGCCATTGATGGCCTATTCTGCTTTGCTGAGATAGATGCTGAGATGGTAGTTTAAAGGATATTTCTCCTCCCTTCTTAGCATCTCACTCCTCAGGTACTTTGATATTCATCTATCCCTAGGAGACATGCTACTGCTGCTGGTGTGCAAAGTGGTGGTGGATGTAGCAGGAGAACTTATTCCTTCAGCTTCATTATGTTTTATTTATGGTGAATCAATAGATATGCATTAGAAAAAGCAAAATTAATAAAGAATTTAGGCAACAATGATAGAAGTTTTCACAGAATTAATTTAACAGCAGTTTGGTAGCAAGACAATGTGAGAGCTGCAGAGAAACTGCACATTGATAGTGTGTAAGGTAACACCTGCCCAGAGGGAACTGAGAGAGCTAATCAGGGCCTTATATGTTCATAATTACTGAGTTGTTGATATATGGCTCATATATCAAAAGACAGATCAATGGGTTTTCATTAATTAATCCTCTGGTTTAGGAACTCATCTTTGGATTTTCATTGTCTGAATTATGAGACATTCAGGTTGAGAATATTGTAAGAACTGATTTCTTAGTGTGTTTAGGGCTTTCATAATCCTCACCTGACCTCTAGTGTCTTGCCTCCTGCTAGATTCAGTTAATAACCATCCTTTGTTCCTCTTGTGATAAATAAACTGAAGCTTTCATTCATTTTTCAATTTTGGCTGCTGTCTTACTGAAATGCAAGATAAACCTATGTTCTCTTTTCCTTGATGGGAAAACAAAAACTGATGTTCTAAGTACTCAAGCTGGATTTGCAATACTTCGTATCTAGACGAATAGTAGTGTGTTCCCAGCTGTGTTAAACAAAGGACAGAAATAAATTGCTTTGTTTGATTAAGTAGATGGTTTGCTTCAGCTGGCATTACTTCCCTTTTCCTCCACTTTCTGAAGCCCTGCTCCAACACATTCCTCTTTAATGCTCTTTAGAGAGCCCCTGCTCCTCACCCAGGCATGCCAGTCACCTTCTTCATCTGTGTCACAAAGATGTAGGCAAATGCATGATCAGTGCAGCTTGAATGGCATGAGACAGAGATTGTGGCAGTATTAGTACCATTGTCCTGGTTACTCTGAAGTGACAGTAGAGGGGATATGTTTGTATTTCTTACTGTCCTGCTACACCCAGTGTTTTTATTTTAGCACCTGTTTGTGGAAAACAGACCCTCCCCTCATTTTCCAATATGGAGACATTAGGTCCCCAACCTATTACATTAATTTTTGTATACTTTTTTTTGCCTATTGTTTATTATCCTGTGAAGTTTCATATCTGTTTCTGATACTGATAGCCTAGTTCAAATTTATGCTGATGATCATGTTAGTTAAGACTAACTTCAATACATCAGTCAAAACAATGTGATTTGAATGCATCAAAATTTATTGGTTTTTTTTTTTGTACATTTTTGGGGGGGGGTTATCTGGTATGATTTTTTTTTTTCTATGTCTGTAGTCAAAAGAACTTGAAAGTCAATGGAAACATTAACAATTCATAGAAACCCTCCTTGATATTATTCAAAATTATTGTTTTGTTTTTTACAGGAAAGTCGAGTGTTAAGGACTGTACCTTTGCTAGCAGCTTGTCTCCCACCAGACAGATGTAAAATTTTGGTTGGTCGACGTTTTAGTGAAGACAGGTGAGCAGTATTGCCTCTGCATTTTCTGGTCCTCTATAAGCTAGAAGTTGTTTTTTTGTTTTCATTGCCTTTATTAACAGCCAGGAGTGTTCTTAATCTTTGTTTCAAGTGTGCACATTCACTTTTAACATAAGTGTCTGATTTCTAGCAAGGATAAATTCTGTATGATAGTCAGAAAGACTTGATATTTATTCCTCTAAGTTGTAGCTTGTACTGACAGTTTTGTGCACTTGGAAAGCTCAGGTAATTGCTCTGCAACTCAGCTCTTTGCGGTTCTGTTCTTGCCTGATACTAGTTTTTTTCTTGCTATTCTCTGTGGTTCTTTTTGTATTTGCTTTGTCTGACAAATCACGTGGTGTTACTGAAATAAAAGTAATAATTTTTACTCAAGCCTGGGAGTTTGTACTTAAGAAGGAAGTGGTGGAAAAACTCTTAAAGATTGTATTTTTTCCAATCTTTTCCTCTCTCTTAAAAGTAATTATATGAAAGCATAGTTTTGGAGTTGTTTTTTTACTATTTTTATTCTGAGACCTTGGAAAATATTGGTGTCCTACGTAATGGATTTAATCTTCATTAGATGAAGCTAAATCTAAGAAACCAGTTCTTGGTACAAAATTAATTTTACTATGTACATTTTCAATAAAAGCAAATAAAAATCATGAATACTGATGAAGGAAAGTAATTCTAAAGTTGAGTTTAATCTTTGGAGAAAACTTTTTATAGAATTCAGTGAACAACCATGTTGGAAGATGATTCAGAATGGTGCTCCCACACTTTTGTGCTGCCTGTATTGTAACTAGGGCATATTAGAAATACATTGCTTTTGTAATAGTTTTCTATGATAATAACTATAATAATTATCTAAGAATTTCCAGGCTACAGGGAAATTTTACTGTCTTCCCATTAAACTGGAAAATGAAGCTACTTTTCATACTGATGTGCACAGGGTGGAATGCTATCAATACAGTCTACTTTCAGTAAATCTCCATGGAATATTTTTAGAAGTGATGGTTACAGTGTTAAAGCTTCTTTCAAGTTTGAATTCAGTATGGTTCTGTAATCTAAAGGATTCTCTTTAGGTCAGTACCAGTTGCAGAACACCTTGGCCTCAAAGTGCTTTAAATAGAGTCATAATTACCTAGTTCTTATGAGTATTTTTTGCCATAAACATACTGGAGGCAGTGAAAAAAATAAACTTTTTTGTTAGGTTAATATGAATTTTGGTGATCTGACTTACCCAGATGCAGGGCTAAACGTAATTAGGTAGTAGTCACGGCTCAACCTGT
Organism: Actenoides lindsayi; assembly: GCA_025331215.1. NCBI lineage: Eukaryota > Metazoa > Chordata > Aves > Coraciiformes > Alcedinidae > Actenoides > Actenoides lindsayi. The sequence goes on along the minus strand of WTSP01021245.1, from coordinate 11,067 downwards.
ATTTGTAGTATGCCTGCTTTACCCCGTGGATGTAAATGAGACTGCAGAACTTGGGAGTGCTTCATCATGGAGTTCATTCCCACCTTTCTGGGAGGAGAAAGGATGAGAAAGGGAGAAAAGTTATTTTCCAGCTGTGCAATATGTTATTTCTACATTTTTTTTCCCCTTACCCATATATTTGTGCATTCTGACAGTATTTTAATCCATATTCCTTATTTGTAACTAGCACTTGGTACTAGCTGGTTAGATGATCATATCAGTGTTATTTTGGACTTCTATAACTGTGTAGATATGTTTAGAGAGCTCATGTTAATCACCTGCAATGACTTAAGTTCCTTCCCTGTTGTGGCATGTTCTAGGAACAGTGATCTCCAGACAGGGGTAGAAACATGTCGGTATTTACTATGGATGGGAAGTGCTGTATTCATCTCTGCTCTCCTCTTAGGGTGAAAATCTCTGCTAATGGGACTTCTAAAGCCTCATAAACAGCAGTGGGTCAGCTCATGTTTTATGGCATATTAAACTAAAATGTCTTTGGTTTTATTTTTATTTTCTTAAAAGCTTTACTGTCTGAAAGCAGTTTGGTAGCTGCTGTACGAGCGACTTAAGCTTTCCTCATGTCAGGGAAAGACTTCTGTCTTTGTTACTTTGAAGAAAAAAAAATATTAAAGAGTGCTTGCTGATATGTTCTCTACAGACAGAGGGGTAATGTGGTGCATGCATTCCTTATCTGTATACATATAGAAGCCTGAGAGGCAGACCTGGGAAAGTGATGCTCTCGATGGTTGCCCATATGTTTGTAAGTTATTGGAATAGAATGCTATTGGACATGTTTGTATTAACATAGGAACCAGCAGATTTTAGTAACAACTCTGGAAATTTAGAACACTTCAAGGTTTTCGGGATTGTTATTTTCTCACTTAGAAACACTGCTTTACTCATGACTGTAGTTAATTTGATTCAAGTCTTTTTTATTTTTTTTAATAATGTTTTTTGTACTGACAACTTGTGCCGTTCATATTGTTCCTTCTCTGCCTGTCAACATTCAAATGTGCATAACATATGCATAATTTCCTTTCCCTTTTCCCCTGGCTTCTTTGGTCTGTTCACATGTTAGAAATTACAGATGTATTTTTTTTCTTTTTTTCCATTCTTTGCTTAAATTTTGTCGCAGCACAGATCCAGACGGCATTTTCTGATTTGGTTTTTTTCCATCTTATAACATTATTTTATCTGATTATTTTACAAATCCATTACTGTTTTAATTAGCTACTAGCTATCAAAGACCTTCATGTTTGATTTAAGTTTTCTAGGTCTGTCTTAGTTGATGGTATCTCAAATTACCTAGCATTAGTTAGGATAACTTCTGCTTCGTAATTATTGATCAAAATCTACTTTTATGAAATCAGCATCTCTGGTTCAGTGCTTCTTCTTATCAGAGGCCTATATAATTCTTCAAATGTAGTATTCTCTTAGATTTCTAAGTACTCCTATCCCCCTCTGAGTAATTTCCAGCAGCTTCCCCTTTCTTACTTAGTTGTCAGATGGTTTCCAGTTTATCAGTATTCGTTGCTGAAACTGTCAGCCTCAAACCTGCCTCTTATTCTCCCTTGGTACAATTGACCTTTTCGTCAGCTTACTTTCTGCGCTCACCTTATTTTCTCCTTCTTCAGTTCTGCTATCTTTGCAGCTAGGCAAGCTTAAGTTTTCATTTAAGTTAACCCAGTGTATTTTGAAACCTTACACTGCCACCATCAAGACGATTTCTTGAAACATGCAGATCTTCCTCCAAATCTTTTGCTCTCTTTCCTCAAAACTAATGTTTTTTCTAGGATAATATTGAAAACTTAGTGTGGGTTTTGTTCTTGTCTTCTTGATTTCCTTCATTTTGCTCTGCACTGGCAAAAGAAAATATTTTTCTCTGTATTTCATTATGATACTTTTACCTTCTGATTTCTCTGTGCCTAGTGTCATCTCCTCTATTCCCATCTTTGAAAACTTTATTTTAATCTTGGGATATCTTCTGTGTCTTGACATTTGTATACTGTTTTGTTTCTCTCCCTGTAGGATCATTTTAGCTTCAGAATGCTGTTTCAGTTTTGTGTTTTTGTTTCATAGAGGCCTATTTATTTTCTCAGCATTTGCTTTTTACTGATTATCTAAAGACACATGCTCATATCTTGCCCAGATGGTGAAAACATGCGAGTCTGTGCTCTTTTAGAATAGAAGGCGAGGTCCTAGTTGTCTGATATGTTCTGGTGACTGTTATGTTTGAGCTTACAGTTCTTCTCTTTTCATCCGTTTCAAGTATTACAGCATGCTTTTCTTTGGCCGTGATAAACCTGACAGTCTTCCCTTGATAGTCCATCTGAAATGCTGCTGAACAACAGTTTTTCTCAGCTTATTGAACGGCTTTGTCCTGATTATTTGACAAGTCAAGATGATATCTTTTGTTGTCAGACTGAAAATGAGTGTGTAATTTTCAGAGGTTTTCTTTGGCTGGTGTCCTGTCATACCATTTACTCTTTTACTCTTTTACAGTTGCTCAAAGATGCCTGTTTCTTTTTCAGTTGTTGGTTGAATTTGTTCTGTGTATCTAGGTTTGGTTGATTGTCCTGGAAACAGTGGTAGCAGTAAGTAGCTTCTGTTTTATCTGTCTGAAAAACTTAATTTACTATAAATTTAAATATGTGTGCATAGAATCAGGCTCCCAATATGCTGAAAAATACTTGAGGTTTGTGGTCTCCATTATTTGTATTACAAGTTTCTTATTTCTTTACTTTGTTAATTACTTGATAGGGACTAGATACTTTCATTTTGTTTTTACAATTCCTCGGTGAACTGACATCTGGTCTCAAAAAGTGATGGTCTTCAGTGCTTGAATATTGCAAATTAGTGCATTAGAATTTGTACCTGCACTTTGCATATGCAGTTGTATTTTGTATGTATTTGTTACGCTAACGTAGTGCGTAGTATTTTTAGTGTATCACTTATTTGAGACTTTCTAAGGAAATTAGTGTGTAATTACATATGCAGGAACAGACGTAGCCAAAATGAAATTTGCTCACAATCACGTTGACATGGGAACACTGGATGTCTATCATTTTACTCCTTCTACTCCACCAGCTAAATCTGTGCTTTTACTTAGAACTTTTTGTGTAATAATTACTGGAGTTGACCTATTGAGGCACATCTTAAGAGAAGGTACAGCATTAAGGAAAATTCCAGGGTGAAATGAGTTTGATATGCAAGGAATTTGTTCCATTATAGTTCCCTAAGCAACATAACCTGTAATGTTAGATGTTAGCAGCACCAGGGAGCTTGGTATGCTGACTGTGAGAGGAACAGCATGGAAGGTGGAGTGGAATAAAGACACCACAGTCAGGCTCTGTGGTATCACTGCAGGGATGGGAACTTGATGGTCCTATGGGACTGGTGCATAGTTGCTACCCTGAGCCAGCAGTTTCTCATTTTTTCTGTCAAAATCACATCCTCTGGTGAACTTTGCTTATTATAATCTCACTATAATACCGAAACACACCTCTGTCTCAAAGGCTACCTTCCTCCAAGGTGTGACCACCTCTTACTGAGCATAGACTCTGAATTTCTTCTAGTCTGTACCTTTAAAAGCAAAGTGGGGGGATTTTACACCAATCACAGTAAAGAATTGTATGACTAGAGTCACTCAAGCTCCACCTGAAAATAAAAAATAGTATAAGAATGGCTAAGCTGAGGAGGGATGTAGGGAAGATACCATCACAAACTGGCTGGATTCTGCAGTCAGTTGATGGGCTGAGGCTCTCTTTCCCCCCAAAGAGACACCTATTGCGTGAGATTCCAACACTTGATTATACCAAATGCTTCCTCAGGAAAATCTGAAACCTCTACAGAGGTGGTTTTTTTAACTTAGTGAGATTGTAGCCAGTCTGTATGATTTATATTCTTGAAACTGGGATGTGCTTTGCAGACAATGTGTTTATCACCATCAGTCTAAAAGAATCTGTGTTTCTGTTGCTTCAGTTAACTACACTGTTCCTTAATGTAGCTGAGAGAGTTCTCACTGAATGTGACCCAACTTCTTAAGTATGGCTGTTCTAGTCCACTGGACATGACTAGAGGAAAGGTGCATTGTGCTATTTGTGCATCCAAAATCATGGTATTTCTATATGTCAGACGCTACTGGACTTACAGTGCCGAATTAGGGATCGCTCAGAATCTAAGCCCAGCTGCACCCAGCCCTTCTGATATCTGGGGAAAAGCTGGAATGCAAGGAGGTTTATTTTCTGAAGATTGTTTTTATCTTTAACGCAACACTATTTAATAATGAATTGTATTCAAATGATGATACATGGAAAATTCTTCACTGAATTTTTTGTTAAATACCCTATAAGAGAGAGCTGATGTATACATTACATGTTTGACCTAGATCCCAAAGTCCTGACTCTGGGCATTGCTAGCAGTAAGTTCAAACTTGTGGTAGAGCCTTTTCCTTTTGTGTTACGTTTACACTGCAAGTACTCCAGAAAAGAAAGTTTACTGAACTCCTAGCGGATTATGAACGTTGCATGGTAGCAATGATTAAGGCGATAAAGGGCAACTGAGATGCCATTTGGTCAAAATACTGGCATGCTTGGAAGGAAGATCAAATCCAAAGCCTGCCCAGCAAAATATATTCAACAGTGTTTGCTTTACATGATCTTAATTTTAAGGCCTGCACTGAAAATTAAATGTTAGTGTTAGTACATATGATACAGTGAGCAAGGGCAAATAAAAAAATTAAAAAGCGCAGGGCAGGATGGGTAGCTAGGGCATTTGTTGTCTCAGTTTGCCTAGGTAGTTATTCTTTCCTGGATACAGAGTTAAGGTGTCGTTTATACAGCTGGACGTGCTGCGTGCAGTGTGGTTTTCTGAAACTGCAGTTACAGAAGCATTTACATGTCTATTGGATACTCCCTATAAAAAGATGATACTTCAAAAAAGGAGATGGGGGCGGGGAGATTGTGTTGATGTCTTTTCCTAGCGTCGTCCATTGGACCATATCTAATGAGTACATTCTTTGAGCAGTAGGCTAGTTATTTACTATGGAAATAGCGGGGGAAAAACAACTATAGTCTCGAGTTCATGAATAAAATACAACTTAGGGGGTTCATGTTCTTTTTAAGCTACTAATAAATACTAATAAAACTTTTTGTAGCCAATTGTTTTTGAATAATATACTGTTTGTTTAATTCAGCAGGAATTTTTGCATATATTGAACTGAGAGAGCAATTGTATCTAAAGTCTAACAAGTAAATAATTGTAATTACATTAATTTGATATCATAGTTATATAAACAGCCTTGTCACTATTGCTTTTAAGTTTCTTTTTATGCTTTTTGAGAGTTTGGGAGCGATAGTTTTGATTTTTGGTTGATTTTTTTCTGAAAAGGTAGTCTTATTCTCAAACTTTCTCTTTTTGCAAATATTTACACTTCTGTAGTTCACTAGTTCTGGGCACTATGATAAAATCACATACTCCAATGAATAATCACTAACAAGAAAACAGATGGAAATATCTCTGCATCTACCACCCTGATATTTAGGACAGTAAGGAAGCAATTACAAGTTTATTTGCCTTGGTGTCTGAAAGCAAGCTACACAAAACTCCAGTACATTCTGTACAGTATGGTTTTTAGCTCTTCTACAGTTCAGTAGTTAAGGTCAGGAATTAACTGGAGCACTTGGGAAAATTTGTAACTTCAATCAGTTCTGAAATTATGATATGCAACTTATTTCTTATTATAAAGCATTTTGTGGTAATTACATCCTGTAGGTATGGCAGTTTTCTAGTATTTGTTCACAAATAGAAATACTTGTACTTTATCAAATGTCAACTGAGTCTTACCACTTAACAAATAATTTAGAACAATTTGCAAGATGAGGTTTTTTATGCAGGTAACATTCTTGTAAGGATTTTTTGTGTGCTTCAGTGTCATTATGTTTACTAAATTAAATCTTTGTATTCCTTATCTCAATTGTAAATGAGTAGATGCAGCCAGAGATCAGCCTGTCACATCTTTTTTTTGGTTCTGTGTATGAAAGTAACTAATGCTGTCTGACTGAATGTGTGCTTATATACATCTGAAACTGTACTTTACTGTACCAAATTTCAGATTCCTCAATATAATTTGGATAAAATTTTCTCTGGCTACATTTTCAGTCATTCCATAGCATTTCCTCTCTGCTAGTCCTTCCTGCTCACTGTTTTCCCCTGCTCCACTCTAAGTCCTTTCCACTGGCTGAAGGAACCTTCAGGGCATATCCACGGGGAAGAATGGATGCAGCATCTCTCCACTGAAACCTTACCACATGAACCCAGCACAGCATATGATCCTTCTGCGAATGTTTATTAAAGACTTCTTAAAGATTTTGATTACTAAAGATTTTGCTTCACAGTAGTAGAAGAATTTTATATTATGGGATTTTTGTTTTCAAATGCACACATTGCATTTGTTTCATGGAGGGAAAGAACTGTGCAAGTGACTGTAGTGACTAGCAGCCTTAGTTCACCAGCTGTGTAAGAATAATGTGGTCTTCTGGATTTGGCATAGTAGGATGATGCCTCTGGGCCTATCTCAGCAGTAGCTTTGTGAATTAGTGCTAAAATTTGCACCAAGTTTGTTTTGTTTGTTGTTTTTTTTTTCTTCCATGTCAAGTAAAAAGTACAAGTTATCTGGCATTAGTAATTTATTCTCTCTGTTTCACTTGGAAATCATTTGTTGTGGATACTTCATGTTAATATTGAAAATAATTACATTAGCCCAAGTTACAGATTGGAAACAGGTGCGTTACTTGAAGCAAAGCTCACAACTTTTTTAGACAAACAGTAATGGATATAATTTGTTTTAAATGGATGTGACATTTCTAGACATACTGATTGCTACTGACATTTCAAATATGTGCTTTGTTTCATGGGCTTCAGTTTCTAATTTGCTTGGATATTTTTGCTGTATTTATGTTTTGTTTTGGTATCTTTGCTCTGTACAAGTCTGTTTTCTTGTTATATGTTGAGCTAGAACTAAGGTATGGTAATGACCTTTTTGTACTATTCTGGAACTGTAGCTTTAGAAATTCACTTCTCTCTCATACTCCTGATCAAGCTTGGAGTGTCTTCGGCTCTGGAGCCATCAACACAAGAAGGACATGGACCTTATGGAACAGTTCAAGAGGAAGGCCACAAAAATGATTAGAGGGCTGGAGCACGTCTTATATGAAGACAGACTGAGAGTTGGGGTTGTTCATCCTGGAGCAGAGCAGGCTCCAGGGAGAACTTACAGGGGCCTTCCAGTACCTGAAGGGGGCCTTCAGGAAAGTAGCAGTGGGATGAGGGGCAATGAGAAGGGCAGATACAGATTGGACATTAGGAAGAAGTTCTTTACTATGAGGGTGGTGCAACACTGGAACAGGTTGCCCAGGGGGATGGTGAAGGCCACATCCCTGGAGATATTTGAGGTCAGGCTTCATGGGGTTGAAACTACCCGCTCTAGTTAAAGACATCCTTGCTCAGTGCAGAGACATTGGACTAGATGACCTTTAAAGGTCCCTTCCAACCCAAACCACGCTGTGATTCTGTGACTCTTGTCTTTGGAGAACTTTTTCTCTACTAGAAGTGGAAGATTTTTCTTGTCTCTGATGGTGACTCTTTGAGAATTCATCAGTTGCCTGGCTTCTATTTTAATTTGTCCCACTTCTCTCCAAAATAAGCACTTTGAAGAAGTACTGGCTCTTAGAATGTATGTGCACTGCAATGCATGTATAGAAAACAAACGTTTAATTGAAAGTTTATAGACTTAGCTGGGGGGGAAAAGGAACCTTGTTATTGAAATTAAGGTTTTAAGATGTTTAGAGATGTTAATGGATGTCTAGCTTGTGTTACATAAAAGGCATCTTAAGACTCAGTAAAAGTTGTGTAAACGTCTGTCAGAATTACTGCACTTGCTCTGCCTGCCTTTCTGTACAAGTCCTACATGCTTCTAGAAAGAGGAATAGACTTCTTAGTCTGGGTGTTTTTGTTATGTAGAAAAGTGGTTTAGCCCATGATTATGGCTTCTAGGTATTGCTCACTATACTGCTGTCTAGGTTTTTCTGCAGTTAATTGTTTAAAGAAGCCAGTTGTAACTTAACAAAATGATTGCTGCTGGTCTTCTGTAGGAAGAACATTAAATTTTTTTTGTAATACAAAATGATATATTTGTTTTCTTATTTTTTCCCATGATGCTAGGTAAGTCATAAAATGTTTTTGCTAAGTTTTATGTTGTATGAGCAGTAGATAGGAAGAGGTTACTGAATGCAGTATAGAGGAAAAGAGTGTTCTTAAGTAGAATGGGGAGACCTGTGTTTTAGTGCATAAGGATCTGTTGGTTTGGTGTGTTCTTTTGTTTTGTTTTGTTAATATTTTTTGGTGGTGTAGGGGAATACTTTGTAATAAACTCTTCTCGTCAAGGAAGTCATTAAATTTTTGAGTGAATTGATACGGAAGTCCGTTAACAAAGAAAAACTTGCCAAGATCATAGAATCATTTTGGTTTGAAGACACCTTTAGGATAATCAAGTTCAATCATTAACCTGGCACTGCCAGGTCACCACCAAACCATGTCCTTAAGTGTTGCATCTACACGTCTTCGAAATACCTCCAGGGATGGTGACTCCACCACTTCTTGGGCAGCCTGTTCCAGAACTTTACAGTCCTTTCTGTGAAGAAATTTTCCCCAGTATACAACCTAGACCTCCCCTAGTGCAAGTTGAGGCTGTTTCCTCTTGTCCTATTATGTTACTTGGGAGAAGAGACTGACCCCCCCCATCTCACTACAACCTCCTTTCAGGAGCTGTAGAGAGTAATAAGGTCTGGCTTGAGCCTCCTTTTCTCCAGGCTAGACAACTCCAGTTCCCTCCCTTATACGACCTGTGCTCTAGACCCTTTATGAGCTTTGTTGCTCTTCTTTGGACACACTCTGGCTCTTTTATGTCTGCTTGTGGTGAGAGGTCCGAAAATGGACACAGTATTTGAAGTGTGGCCTCAGCAGTGCCAAGTACAGCGGGCTGATCACTTCCCTGGTCCTACTGGCCTCGCTGTTTCTGATACAAGCTAGGATGGTGTTGGTATTCTTGGCCACCTGGGCTCACTGCTGGCTCATGGTCAGCCAGCTGTTGACCAACACCTCCAGTTCCTCTTCCACTAGGCAGCCATTGCATTAATTTTAAAAACTATCCTGCCTATGTTACCAAATATGACTGTTGGCATATTAGTTAGAGGATTCAGGTTTTCAGATGTTGAAATTAGTTGAAAACACTATTTCTATAAAAACCGGTTAGTACTTTAATAATACGGACAGGAAGTAGTTTTCTTTTTATTACTAGTTTATGTTCAATTTTTGTTTAAATTTAAGCACAATACACGAGAAAGAAGTAAATTGAAATTGGAACAATAGAAGACACAATGAAAGCAAAACATTATTACCCATTATTCCTTTTTATTCTACTTTATTAAATGCTACAGGCCAACCCCACTTGTGACAGTAATAAGATATGTGGTATCATGTACTAGGCTCCATGTACAGACAAACTCACTTCTGTTTTATTTACATGTTCATGCTGTAAAAGCTAATGTTATTTAGAGGCATTCGTTATGGTGATTTTTCACTGCTGAACTTAACAGAGTATTTGCTGATGAAGTATTTTATATAAAGGTTTTCATAGATAAAAAAAGGGTTTTTTTATAAGCTGTATTTATGACTTTTTTCCCCCCATAAATGATAAAATACTTAGTTGTAAGATTACAGGTTTCCAAGCCTTTAAAGTATTTCTTGTGATAGTTTGTTTATACAAATGATTTGTTTAAAAGGGAAGAAAAAAAATCCAGGTTGTATTAGAGACTAAGTATCTCTTATCTACAAAAAAAGGAGAGTATCTAATATGGAAAAAAAAAAAAAAAAGTGTTTTTTCTCTTACAGGGTGTCTCTTATGCTTCAGTCCTGATCCTAAGGAACTATTTCTGAGTATGGAGATGGTAGGGTGTTGTTAACTTTATTTTTATTTGGTTTATTACATTATGGCAGTTATGGGGATCAGTACTCCTACAATCTTCCAAGTGTGGGAGTACTGAGATAGGCAAAGCCACCTGCTTACGACTGAGGTAAAATAGTAAAAATGATGAGAAAAACTCAGAAGTTCCCATTAACCTGCTGGTTTTCCACAGCTAATAAATTAGTATCTGTTGTATAATATTAGTACTGTTTACCACTTTAATGTTAGTGTTGGATTTTTAAAATTTGAACGCTTGCCTTTTGCACTGGCTAAGTTTAATAGATCTCTGTTGAATTAAAACCACTTAGAGAGTTTGAGAAAAACTCGTAAGTCTAGATGTGTAATAAAAACTTTATTTCATCATAAACATTTAAGTTACACATTTCAGGAGCATGCATCTCAGAAATAATGAAATGCTACCTCTCTTAAGTATGATCATGAGAACATATAAGTCTGCTATGACAAAGTAGTTGGATACAACTCAGGCAGAAATGAAAGATCTGAATAGCTCTCCTTAGCAGAGATTGTTGTCTCACTGAAAGGATTATATAGGCCTGCAATGCCTGCTGCATATGAAAACTAAGGCTGAGCAGTCATTTGTATGAGAAGCAGGTATTGCAAGTATTTCTTTTACAGAGTTCAACACTATAGTTGCACCTTAAATATATATCTTTTAAATCCCATCATCTTGTTGAGCTTTGTGTTAGCTATCAGTCATGGCAAGATGGATAACAGATAAGAAATTCTATGTTGACATATTTATAGAAAGAGAAGGTGATTATCTTCTTGAGTACCATGGGATGAAGCCCTGGAGGGGAGAGGGGCCCAAGAAAGCTGGTCGGTATTCAAGGACTACCTCCTCCAAGCCCAGGAGCAATGCGTCCAGGAAAGAGGAAGGCAAGAATAATACCAGGAGGCCTGCATGAATGAACAGGAAACTCCTGGGCCCACATAGACACAAAAAGAGAGTCTACAGAGAGTGGAAGCAAGGATAGGTAGTCTGGAAG
>WTSP01021241.1:32549-60973 GCA_025331215.1 Actenoides lindsayi | reverse complement strand
ATTGATAGTCGGTATACAAGAGAATAAATAAAAAGAAAAGTAGCGTACACAACAAACAAAAAAAAAAAAAAAGAAAAAAAAAACAGGGGGGGGGTGGCGGGGGGCGGGAGAAATGATCAAATAAAGACATCAGGATTAGACTCATAAAAGACTCCAGTATCTAACACCTTCTGTAGATTACAAATAAATACAGGAGATTAGAAACCTTTTCATCGTGAGAAATAATGTTACACTTAGCCTAGCAGAATTTTGAAAAGTTGCATGGCTTGAAAACCTTCAAGTCTTTTCCAAACCAGTAGTAAACAAAAAAATGCAGGTCCTTAAGAGAAGGTCATCTCAGTGTTTCCTCATACACTGCAACACACAATATTAAGCTGTTCTCAAAAAAAACCTCCTTAATGACCTGAAAACTGAGCTACACACCATTTAAGTACACACATAACTGAGGACCCGCTTTCATGCTTTTATTTTCTTTGGGCCACAGATCCCTAAACTGCGTATTGCCAACTAATACTTTTGTCCCTCAAGCCACCTTGACTTTCCAGTGTTTTCCATGTGGATATCTGCAACAATTCCAGGAGTTTATTGATACATTTTCATGACAAAGGGCCCGATGGATTGATGTTATGAATAAATATCATGTACATGAATAAATATCATGTACAGAATGGAATTCTGTACTTCAATGAGAACAGGAAAGAGCAGAGGAAAGATTAATTAGCAGGTTAAAAACAATGTAACTGTAATTGGCAGGTCTGAGCCTGTTTTTATATCCAGGTTATAAGCCTTGGAAAAAAGGAGTTTGTGACATAAATGCTGAAACAACACTACAGCCATTCTGAACACAACACTATAATTATGTTTTCTGATTGCCAACTGGTTGAAAGGATTGCCATCCAGAACAAAATTGTAATTTATAGCTAGAAAGTCAATCAGAATTCCAGGATTATAGAAAACTCATACAAGACACTATTATCTATACCGCCACAGCCAGATGATGTCAGGGAATCAATTCATATAACATGCCAGCTTAATAAAATCTGCATACAAAATTTATGAATACAGTAATATTCTTTTATATCGCAAGTTATTAATGGTCAATTTAATGAATATCTACGGCTGAAGTGCTTTGGTTCTGTATGATATTTTAATCATCTTCAGCCATGTATTTAAATGCATTTCATTTTATAGCCATCAGCTCTTCACAGATAAGACAGCCTTTACATTCACAGTGAGACATTTGTGGTAGCTACTAATTCTGTCTGTATGCTGTTATTGATTTCCTTAAAATTTACTACATTGGGAACAGAACTACACTTGCCATAACAACAGTACTTGTTTCAAGAGCAAACTAGACTAAAAAGGTGTTCATGAGAACTCCTACATTCATAATGATCCCAATACTTCTTTATGCTTAAAATACACAGCCCTACATTGATGGAAATTCAATATTCCTATAAGATGAAGAAAAAAAGTTGAATTCAAGTGCCAGTATCTCCAAGATGAAGCAGCGTTCTCCTTATTCCATATTTACTTCAAAAGAATAGACTTGTTAAAAGATTATTTTTATTTTATTGAAGGTATTATTCAAAAGTTTATTTTGTTATTTCTGCGTAAAAGCAATATAAATACGAATATAAATAGCCTTGCAATAAGTATCTGAAACTTCTGCTTGCATACATGGTAGGGCAGAAAGGCATACTAAAAAAAGCAAGTCCTAGGAAAGCAAAGACCTGAGAATCCCTACAGGACAACAGAAAAGATTGAGACTTCAAGATGGGACATAGCAGGAATAGTTTTACAAACGAATTCCACCTGCTGAAACCTAACAGCCTTAAGGACATGGATTTTATTTGTAGTCACTGAATTCATCTGAAAGTGACAATACCACCAATTTGGCTCTGTCATTTTTTTTGTTAAGCATATGTATCTGTATTAGCTTCCTACAATAAGAGTTCTTTTGAAAGAGGGTACCAATCTGAAACAAAAGAAATAATTGTGATAAACGATAGATAAGTAACAAACCTCATTCTAATCAAGTTGGTTTACTAACCTAAAAATGAATGTCAGCCATAAGCAGATTTTTCTGAGAAAAATATTTTCTAGTAGGAAATTCATGTCCTACTCATAAGCATATGTAACCTTAAAAATTTATTTGTTTTGATAGTTAACAATTGAAGCACAAAGTACCTGCTGAACACATGACCTGACTCTAATAATATCCACAAAAAAATTGATGAGGTGCAATTCTTATCCTCCTACTTTTTTTAGGCAAGCAAGTAATCATGAAATTAGGGCTGTTCTGTTTGGCGTGTATAGCCAAAGGAAAAGAAGTGACTCTGCAAAAAGAGATAAATGACTCGACATAGGACACTTGGGCGTGATTAGCCTTCTTTCAAGGAAGAACGATAGCAAATGTATACTCCTATGGAAAATCCAAATCACTTTCACTTGAAAGCATAAAAGACTAAAGCTAAATCTCATGCTTATTTTTCATATCACTCAGTTTCTCTTATCATTGTTTGAGTTAATATAAATCTTAACACCCTTATAGAATTTAGATCTGCTCCTATAACTCTAATAGCTTACAAAGTTAGTTCTACTTCAATATATGTTATGAATACAGGTAACTACAACCAATTAAAATTCCTTTTCATCCATTTCAGTTTCCCCCATCTCATCGAGCAAGGTAACATATGCATAAGCTATTGGGCTAAAGCAACAAAATAACCTGAGAATGGAATCAGCTAAATTAAATTATATTGTTCTGCAGATTCTCAAAAATAAAACATGTCTGATAAACAATACCAGGAGTATTTGAACACATTAATTACATTCTCATACAGGTATAACTTAAGCTATAGTTTGATTACAAGATTACATACCTATTAATAAAGTATTTCAAAGACTTCAAGAAAACTACTATTCTTAAATAGGAACACTTTCTTAATTTCTATATCATTAATGATCATGTGATTTCTCTACTGTGTAATAAAAGACCCTGTAAAATCTTCACATTGGGACATGATTAGTATCGCTCTTACACTCTGATGCCTACTTGACATATACTCTTCATCTCTGCCTGCTTCTTTACATGCAAATTTAGTCCAAACTGATACCCTCACTTAGGAAAAAGAATGGAATCCCTGAAACAGTAATGTATTGACCCTGCACATACATCACTCCTTTTATTTAGTGTAAGTTACAAACATGTAACCAAAGACAGCAAGATGCAACAAGGTCTTTTATTTTTTATGATGATTTCATAAACCTTGAAAAATGTTATTCTTGTTATATAAATACAGCACTGGAACCTACAAAGTCTTACTCAAAGCTACTTTTATTAAGTGACTCATTTAAATCAGTAGGAAGAGCTTAAGTTAATAAGGACTATTCACAGCAGTACAAGAAGGTCAAATTAGCACCTCCTCTACTGCTCTTTGTTTGTTTTATTCTGCTCTGCAAAACAAGCGCAATAACAGAACATGATTTTAAAAATCACTCAAGAATCACAAAGAATCTAGGGCTCTGACCTGCAGCTTGCTGGCACAGGAATTTTTCTTCTCAAACTGCTTCGCAAGCTAGGGTCCTCTGTATTTGGAGGAGCAACGCATTGTGTATATCCACAATATAACTTGCAAGCATCTGCTAAACACTGTTACCATTGGTAAGCCATACCATTGCTGCAGGGGTAGCTCACTGGGTATATAAAGGATTATCCACCCAACTGCTGGAGGGATGAAAACCTCGCAAACTCCATTAAAGTTTTACAATTGTATTCCAGTCCTTTGAAAAGAAAAAATTATGGCAACAATAATATCTCTCTTCCCCTTTGCCAGGCTTTCATAATGGGTGAAGGTTTATGTCTCATAATCCTGCATATTCAAGGATAGGCTACTTTTCAGCTCCCTGGTAATAACATATACTTCAAATCACACACACACCATGTTTAAGGTTTCCATTTACTGCTTGAACAGTCATTTGACAACTTGTGAAGTAGGAGTTCTGGTGAGATTGAAAACCTGTTGACTGTGGTAGAAGCCCAGAGCAGCAGGGAGCAAAGGAGATTCAGAAGTTTTTAACACCCTGAAAATAAGTATTGGAAATCACCTAGCCTTCTGTTAGCCCATTCAAGCACATAGACATTGTACAGTGACTTAAGAGAAAATATATTTCCACATAAATTCGCAAGCTGCCAACTTCAGCATGGGTTTAGGACTTACACATCATGAACAAAAGGTAAAGTCATCATTTGGATTGTGACTTAAGTTTAATATTCAAATCAAGAAGCACTCCAAATTACTGTGAGTATATCTACAGGGAAGAAAAAAAAGGGGGGAGGGAGGAAGAGACAGTTCAGCTGAGGCTGTATAGAGCTCAACAGAAACTGCAAATTTCAACAGTCAATTAAGACAAAAGCCAATCTTACCAAATGCCATGCTGTATGTGGTTAAAGTGTAAGAGTACTTCACCAAGGCAATAGTTTTGGTATTTTCAGATGTCATGCAGACACCTAAGCGTCTATAGGAATTAGTCAGGTTCTTAGTCTTAGCCATCTATCTTGATTCATCATGGCTTTTTTTCAAGCTTCATAGCACAGTAATAGTAATTGTGCTAGGAATTGAGTAGGGAATCCTGACTAAAGCTCTGTACACCCACCATATAAGCCAAAGCCAAGGCACAACCCCATCTCAACATAGAAATGACAAAAAGGCATGTGATCCTACAGCATGGAACACAACTGCCGCTGCACAGTTTTCCTGTTCACTGTGTGCTTTGCCATTGCCCATACCATGCTGCCATCATTGTCCTATCTATAGACCACCTCATTAATAAAACCCAATTTGTATATCAAATATGCATTATAGACGCACACACACACCCACCCCTAAACCCATGGAATTCTCAAAAAAAAAAGGCTGTTCTGCACAGTCAGTGAAATAATTTGCATCTTCATCCTGTTTTCACTGTGAACATAGCAGCATTCAGCCACTTCTTAAGCACAGAACAGTTCAGCTGGTATCTGCAGGTCAGGGCCTCAAAATTATCTTTGGGCATGACTGAGATCCAGCAGAAAGCATGTCATAAAACATTATTATGGTTTTGTCCTGATATGGAAAATTCATTTTCACAGCTCATGCATGTCTCGAGGGTAGATCTTAATTATCCAAATCAACACAGGTTACTCATCATTTATTTCTATAGTTCATAATTCAACAGACTGCATAAGCCCGTGCTCAGCATTAGGCATCTGGATGGCCTGTTGGAAAGTATATGATAGCTCCTGATGCAAACCATCAACTTCCTATGAATTTAAGTGAAGGAAAAATACCTAGCTGTGATTCCAGTTTAAAGTCTAAATAAACAATGACCTCTTGGAACAAAAGTTTGCATTCTGCATTTAAGTTTCTGAGCTTAGAGGGTGAAATTGAAGTTTTACTGCAAACAGTCTGCATGGTATTTTTTCTTTCTACCGACCAAAAATGTTATCCAGAAAGCTGTGATTATTGATATATTCTCATGCTGCAAAACCCTGTAATCTAAAGATGTTTTCAATATTTAGCAGAAGTAAAAGTAGAATAGAAGATAAAACATTATCACTAGTTGTTACTTAGACACTTAATACATGACCTGACCTACTGAAAATACTTTTCTGATGTTATTGACATTTATTTAACCTATAACATTAATTCTTTGTAGCTCAATAAATCTGAGTATCTTCCCTGCGTATCAAGAGACTTGCAGTGACAAAGAAAGTCAATCTGCGGCCCACACACAAATAATAGCTTTCCATTACATTTGCCATTTCACCTGAATAATTCCTGATAATCATGAATAATGATGTTATTTGACATTCTAATGATATCATGCTGCGCAACTTCAATCCATCAGTCACTGTCAGGAAGGTCAAATATTTGTATTCCATTACATTATGCAGAGTTCATTAAACAGTTAAATGATATTATACACCTTAATTATACTTCCAAATGAAACTAGCACATATCATTTAGATTTTAGAGTCTATGTGATGCATCTCCATTTAAAAGAAGAATCATGATTTTGAATAATCATTTGTGACAATGAAATATATTGAAACTTCAAACAATAGTTTCTCAGCTCTATCAAATCCTGATATAAAGATGAAATTACTTGATACACCTAAACAATGCTCTTCACACCCTAAGGCAGTTCATTGTACTTTCTACCATGTTAGTCTGGGTTACTTCTTAGTGATCCTAATAGGGGTTCAAACACAGAGCCATAACCAATAAAGAAAAATTATTGACTAGAGCTATCTCTACACAAGATGAGAATATTTACATAAGAAAATAGGAAAAAAAAAGAAGAGGAATGTTTTTATCAGCAATATTTTCTTCTTGAAAGCAATGATTTAAAGTATAACTCAACAAAACTTAAAACCTTCTGCAGTGGATCAAAACCACATTAAGAAAAAAGAAAGAAACATATTCAAATAGGGCATTAAAAGAGTACTATTCTATTAATGTCTAATATTCAAAAACATTAAGGTCATCCCCTGTTACCAGCGTAAATATTTACTAACAAACTACTATGGCAGGGAGTCTAAAAGATTTGTTTCCAATGAATAGAGGTTGATTTTTTTCCTCCCATCAAAATCATTTTTCCTTGATAAGAAAAAGAAAGCCAGTAAGGGGTCCCAAGATAGTAATTAAGTAGCCATCAGAATCTATGTATTGATTTAAGTAGACTTTTTAAGAAAACATAGCCTTTGTGATGGTGTTGAGTCTCCCACTCAACCACAATCTTCTAAATGAGACACACAACTGGCAGAGAAATGCAAAGATTAAGACAAGGAAAAATACATTTAAAATTAAAAAAAAATACAAATAGGGACAAAACTTTTGTTAGATCAATATCATTTACAAGCATAAGACAGACTTATTAAAATGCAATTTTCTTCTTCGCTACAAATTGGCTACTTCCTAAATGCATCTTTGAGTCTAATATTAATGGACCAAACAAACTTTTTCTCAAATTCTCTTCAGCTCATTACAGTATTTTGTGTACAGAAAAAAACCCCCACAAATTTATTAGATTACATCAGACGCTGGGTGTGTTCTTTATCTAGCTTGAACCGCTGATGGGCAATGTGGTTTTAAGCAATCAAAATCATCTCAGTCATGTATGAAACTGAAGAAAATGCAACCGAACACTACAGGAAAGAAGGATAACCGCTCCTCCCCGCAGAACTTGCCACAGCGCATTCACAAACTAAGTCTGATGACTTCATAGGTGGAAACAAGATTTGAAAGGTCAGTTTAAAAAAGCAATTACTGCTTGCTTCTTCTTTAAAATTATTTTTTACTTTATTTCAAGAATTCTGTTGAACACAATTTGAGTAAATGATAGGGTTTTCTTCTCCATAATACCTTAGCCTCACTTACAGTGTAATGTATGTATATTAGCACCTCTAATTTATAGAAATATAGTTGAAACAACCAAAGCAATGCAGTTTTGGAGAATAAATTCAGACATGTTAATTGGGTTAATAAGTGTCATCATATAGACTTAGATAATCTAAAGAGTTTAAGTTTTTTCACAAAGCTATATATCTTTGCTTTCTGAAGAAATGGAAAAAAACCCACTTCTTTCCTTCAGATTACCTGTTCTTTCACTTTTTTAAAGCGTTGCCAAAAGGTTTTGGTGGGAACTGAGAAACAAGCAATAACAGCCTTCCAGTTTGGTAGTTATTCCTTACTGTTTCTACAGCTTCAGTAACACATTTTCATGATATTGCAAACCACTTCCAAAACTCCATTATTGGGGTATATTCTGAAGTGAGATGAGCTACACTGTCACCTGCAGAGTCAAACCCAATTAATAGCTTTTCTGCTTTCTTTTGTCAGTGCCAAACACACCATCACATCCTTATTACCAAATACTGCACTGTGGTGAAGGCCAGGCCTTGGGCATCAGTTTTCAACAGAGCAGATTCAAGGCACTATAAGGAAATGGCACACACTGCTACATCCTCAGTACTCGTGTGCCTACAACAATTAATTCCAAGGAGCATGACAGAAAAATGACTGTCTCTTTCTTTTCTATGGGATGGATATTTTAAGCATAATTTTCAACTAAATCTGCATAGAAAGTTTTAGAGATAAATTAAGCCTCAACAATATAAAAAAAAAAGAAAAACATTTTAAGTCCAACATTTTTAAAACAAGAGGCACAAAACAACTAATTGTAAGATGAAACATGTCTCTGAAATCAATCTTAAACTTTGCTAATTGGGCAAATTGAACTGCTTTCAATATATGCAGTGCATTTATGATTCCCTTAAACAAAATACAGAAATTCAGTAGTAACTGAAGGTAATGATATTTAATTACTCAGTATGAATGGCAGTTTTTCAAGGTTTATCACTGTGTTGCATATATTACATGTTTATATTAAAACTAATTTTGAAAGTTTTCCATTTCATACTGAACAAAGCAGGACTGTCATGAAATATAATTAGGAAGTCACAAGGGACCTTCTTAAACAGATATTCAGAATTTTGTGGCTCTGATAGCAGAGTGTAGCAGCTCAAATGAAAATGAACAAAAGCTAGATTCAATATTTGGAATAAAAGTAGGTTTATGTGAGTCTGCTAGCTTTCACTGCACTCCAATACTATGTGACAAGGAACCCACAGGGACCCTCCTCAGCCCTACAGTACTACAAAAGTCAAACACACTCTCCTGAGAAAGGGAACACATTATTACACCTCCACAGTGTTTTTCTTCCTTTTCTGTCCAGTACTTGTACTGGCATTTTTAGTTTTGAAATGAAGCATATTTAAACACATTCTGAAAGGTCACATGTTCCCAAACACCTGGATTCCAACTCAAAAAATTTCTCAAATTCCTTAAGTATAAGAATATCTTACTCTTAAGATATCTTCTACCCCTTCTTTGTGGGTATAAATGGACAACAATCTTGTGACTACTGACCAACTGGTTCATCATAAAGAATAACAAGAATACACATCTTGCTTAAAGAAGGACAGATACTGATCTTTTTGAAATTAATGAAACTGTTCTCCCCCATCTGCAAGTGGAAACAATTATCACATAAGTCATTTGTCATAATTTCAGCAATGGCTTTGAAAATCTAAGTCACCAAATACACAAGAACTTTAACCACCATTTTAAACAACCACATAAATTAAAAATGTAATTAGATAGGTAAGTCAATATTTTTCTCCTCAAACCTGCAGGTGTAAGGTCTCTATTACAATTCAGAATGTTTCATCTCCTCACAAAATCACCAATTCAGTGAAGATATTTTAAAAGTAATTGCATATCCTTAAGTTGTACAGTCAATGGGCACAACAAACACTTCAGATTTACAACAGTTGACAATTTTTCTTGCAAAGATTAAAAAGTTTCAAAAGGGAAGGGGAAGTAATGAGATGGAAGATAGTTATTGCTGTTGAATCCTCTGACAGATCAGATCACAATCCTGATTCAACTTTCATTATTTAAAAGGACAAATAGAGCATCTCTCTGTGCCTCTTCAATTGTGACAAAACACAATCATCAAATCACATTATCTTCTTCACTCTGATACCTTGTAGGCGATATAAAATGATCCCCTATGGACAAAATTTTAGCTGAGCTAGAAAGTTAAATTCATTCAGGTACCATCAACATGACAGATAAAGATCAAAGAGGATCTGAGAAAATACTCAAAGCTGGACTGTACATCATTGCCTTTCCCCTGACACCTCTCCCCCCTCCTCATGCTGGCAAAAATGAAGAAACATCTTCAAAGCACTATTTATTTATTTTTATATATATAGGCACAACAGCAATCCAACAATTGCACAGAAAGGGTCCTTGAACTTCTGGTTGGTTAAAATATTAGGGTTTTTCTTCCTCTTTCATTTAGCAGTGCTAGACTCTTTGTATCAACCTCATATCAAAATACTCATTATTATTCATTCTGTCATTTAATTTAGGGAAATCATACCCCATTAAATTTCCAAATACATCCCACGTATTACTCTCCCAACTCTGAAATAAGGCAGCTACATAAATATCATTTATATGATTTGCACACAAAAACTCCCTAGATTTAGCAGTCACTTTTACAGACTATCCTCAATTTCACAAGCACTGTAACATACATGAATTAGCAACTAAACCCATGGGCTTCTAAGAGACCAGTGAATGTTGAAAAGAATACAGTCATCAGGTAGAATAAAGAATCCACGCTACATATCAGGGTTAGACTAAAACAAGCAATGCTGCTGTGAATGCCATGTAAATGGGTCAGATTTCTCTTGTTTAAGGATGTATAAAACCTGACTTGGACTCTCACTAGGAGGCTGGATTAAGTTTATCATTGACATATATATAAAAAAAAAAAAATAAATCTCAACAACTTCTGTCCCTGCAGTTTAAAAATGAGTCAAACTAGTTTATGATTTCTATATAAAGATCTAATAAATGTTATAAAACCCAATCATCACAAGAGAGAACTTTACATGCAGATGAAGAAGCACAGCATAGAAATACATATCTGCACAGTGCTATAGCCCCTACATAAAACTCATTATTTTCATGGGATGCATCTTTAGAGGTTAACATGAGCCTGATAAACTTTCTAACAAACACAGTCTAATTTGTTCTCTCTGGGGTGCTCCAGTTTGAATAAGATCTGCACCAGCTCCATTATTGTTAATGATTGTAACAGAACTAGATCTAAGCTAAAATAACCTCAGCAAAATATTATGCTAAGTCAGCAGTGTTTCATTAACGTGGCTGTTTTCAGATTAAGATAAAATAGAATTATATAACTCCACAATATTTTTGTGATGAACTTTCTCCCGGTCAAATTCAGGATTTTTTTTTAATGACAAGCAAGTATAACTTATTTTATTAATATTAATAGGGTCATAGAAATGAAAGATTAATTGAGCAAAGATGTCATTAGCATCCTTCCACATGACTGGATACTAATTACTAATTAGGTGCTTTTTTTTTTTTAAAGTCTTCCTATTCCCTAAGAAAGGTGGCAATTTTACATTCATTCAAAATGACTGCAGAAAAATATCTAAAACACACAACCAAAAAAGCCTTCTTGCAACACTCTAGTAGTTCCTCTGCATCTCTGTGTAAGCGGCCATGTCTCAAGTCTCTCACTACAACTTTGTGAGTCATTTGAAAAATACATTGATCCTATTTCACAATGCTTACGAAGTTTTTGTTCCCAATATTATTTCCCTTCAGCACAATAGAGCTATGCAAAATGGAACATATTAAAAATTTTGCTTTAATTTTGTATTTCATTTATACTACCTGGAGCTAAAGTAAACAGGGAGCAGTGGAACATGTAATTTTATTTTGCAAATACGATAGGTGGGCTTTTTTGCCAAAAATTTCAATAGACCATTAAGACACGATGCATTTGGCTATAATGTGAAAACATTAGACTCGTTTCAATATTTCTGGTGGTCCTTGCATGCAAACATTCAACAAGTAGGTAATGTTTGGCAGATGTATCCTGCTATGTCCTCATGAATAGGCAAAAATAAAATCCAATTTTTCAGATATTGTTAAAATTTTAGATATTTTCAAATATTGTTCAAATTAATTCAATTTTGCTATGCATTGAATTGAATTCACAGACGTTGAGTGTTCAGAATTAAAGAAATATAATCAATAGCATATAATCAGAATTTTAACAAATTCTAAATTAGCTATTATAGACAGTTAGCAATACAGTAACTTTATGTTCCCTTTCAAGCTCCTGGCAAGAATATCAAATTGCAGGTCAACAAAGCTGCTTTATTTGTAATTCTCCAGTTTATCCATTTATCAAACTACCTTAACTTTACTTCCTAAAGTACATCTTTTCCTTCCTGCTTTTATCAATCTTTGTTCTAAAGAAGATGAGATTTCATTCTTAAGACTTGAAAATGGCAAAAAATGTCACAGCTCATTGTTGTCCCACCAATTGTCCATATCATTCAACCAGTGGGAGAAAGAGATCAACTATTCTAATTTGCTCCATGTCAGCCTACAGATTCCATCATTATCAATCCTCTATGAAGATAATAGCTTCTCATTAACCTTAAAGAGAAGTCCAGTTTTTATTTCAAAGTACCAGATAATAAAATATGCTCCTCAACCACAGCATTTTGTTTCAGTCATGAGGTTACTCTCAATATTTAAAAACAAAATATAAAATATAAAATCACTGTTTATAGTTCATCTATCTCCAGCTTCAGATTTACATCCACAGCTCTTACTAATGCCTTTGTTAGTCTAAGACTAACAAAGCTATTGCTGGAAATTTTGTTCCAATGCAAGCAGGTATGATCACATTCTTTTTCTACTTTATCTGGCCAAATCTTACATTCTGGCAACTTGTTTTATATTCTTGTAATTTTACCACAAGTCTCATCATATTTTGAGCTCTTAAAGATTCTGAAATCAAGACACTGCATGAACATATTTCCCCCCTATACACCCACCCACCCCAAAACCAACAACAAAAAGAGATAAAAATAAGAAGTGTGCTGTAAAAGAAGCTGTATAACAATGGAAACACCAACCAGATACACCTGAAAGATCAAAAGGAAGAAGTCAAATACAAACCTGTTTATTTCTCCTCTTTCTCTACTTCTCCCTTCTTCTTCTTGCTCCCCAAATTACATGTGATTTTGAATTCAATAGTATCAACAGAAGCATAATTTTTTCACAGTTGGGCTCTGGATTTCTTCCTGGCCAGGAATGCCATTTATTTACTGAACTATATCCCTACTATATTTTTTCTTAACTTTATCCTCAGAGTAAGGATGTAGTGAAGTGAACTACGTACCAAGTGAGTGAGGTTCTATTCCAACTGAATCATTGTTACGAAAACTGGGCTGAAGAAAGTGTTCCTGGAATGTGTGCTTGTAGTGACTCAACTGCAATGCCTGAATTCCGGCAACGTTAATTTCTATGGCATAATATAAATATATAATCTGTGTCACACAGTCTGTTCCTGAAACCAGGTGACTGTGATAGAAAAAGAAATGCAGAACCACACAATCACATATTCATAAAACAAATTCCTAAATAGTTACATTTTTACATATACTTCAGAGCAAAAACTTGTATTTGACTACATGACATTCATCAGACCAGACGGCATAAAAAGCAGAATTTCCAAGTTCACCTATTTAAACTAATATTTATTGCATACAATTTCAAATTTTATGAAACAAACAGCAATGAGTTCATCTCAATACATTCCCAGTTATTAACTGGCAAAGGCTATAAACCCTGAACTAAAACTAACTGCTCTTAGGCTGCTTCTGTAGAGAAGTCACTTACCTGAATGCAGCATGATGTTAACTTGAAGAACATCAGTAAGGGAATTTTCAATTTTTATTGTATAACATGAACATCTGCTCAAGAGAGCTCACTCTGAGAGGTGCTGAGGTTTATATGTTTTGATCAGAAACAGTAGAAGTCATCAAGGTTACAAGGAACAGGAAAAAGTAAAATACATGAGCAAATGAATAGCAGACTATATACACTTGTGCAACCTTAGAAATCTAGAAATGGTATGAGTGATAAGGCAAAATACATCCGTATCAATGAATAATACACTCCATTTCCACTGTAGCCTCATTTTACAACAAAGTGTCCATTGTCTGCTATGTTCATATGTAACTTTACGCAAGACAACTTATTAAAATGTAATTCACCCCATTACCTTGCTTAGAGAAGGTGCTTGACCCTCAGCTGAAGCTCTGCAAAGCAATTACAGAGTGTCTAGGAATCACTGTCTTGGATAGTCTCACCTGCCAGCTCAGACCCACAGAAGAGAGCATTTCCTAAACAACTGAAAGAGCAAAACTGAGCAGCTTTGGGCACACAGGAAAGGAGGAAATATTTTGTGCGCTACCTTCCTGAGCAGGCCGTGGGAGAAAGCACATCACCAGACATGAATTAACTAACTGTGCTGCACTGGTGGAGAGAAGGAAAAGAGTGAGGGAAGGACTTTGTCCTACCCAAAAAACAACAGATGCCAGAAGGGGTGAAGCCCAACAGATTTAGGGCCTTGCATCTCAAAAGTCAGTTATTTTGCACAGGTATCTAGATATATAGTATTGCTTCAGCATAAAGCAGTTCTGTTCAAAATACTCCTTTTGTGAACAGTTTTCCTTAAATTGCCTCTGAAGAAATCCGTATCAGCGACAGGACTATATGTAGACCTCTGTGTCTGCATTCATTGGGGGGAATGCAGTAAACTGGATTTACCCTCAAAGGATTGACACCTACACCAGATACTCTGGGGAGAGAGATTAAGCTATTGCATTATTTATCACTCTGTGCCCTGAAGAAGGTACTAGGATGACACACCACCATTCACTATTCATTTCTCTATGTTTAAAGAGCATTCCTGATTATTTTCCATGTACATGGCATGCCCTTTATCCCTTCAGTTGTAGGTTGTATTGGTTTAGTCTGGGGTAATTTTCTTTATAGCATGGGTCTATGCTTTGGATTTCTGCTGGAAACAGTGTTGATAATAAAGAGATATTTTCATTGTTGCTGAACAGCATCAAGGCCTTTCGTGCTTCTCACCCAACCCACCAGGGAGTAGGCTGGGGGTGCACAAGGAGTTTGGAGGGGACATGGCCAGGACAGCCAGGGGATCAGGCCCAGACAGCATGAGTTCAGGAAAGGTGGGTTGTTCTTAACCAACCTGATCTCGTTCTATGACCAAGTGACCTGCCTAGTGGACGAGGCAAAGGCTGTAGACATTGTGTACCTGGACTTTAGTAAAGCCTTTGACACTGCATCCCACAGCATTCTCCTAGAGAAACTGGCAGCTCATGGCATAGAAAGGTGTACTCTTTACTGGGTTAAAAACTGGCTGGCCAGCTGGGGGAAGGAGGACGAAGAGGGGGAGATTTGGAGTGATGGCATTTGTCTTCCCAAGTCACCGTTATGCACGATAGAGCCCTACTTGCCTGGAGATGGCTGAACACCTGCCAGCTGAGAGGAAGCAGTGAATTAATTCCTTGTTTTGTTTGCTTGCGTAGCTTTTGTTTTATATATTTAACTGTCTCTATCTTAACCCATGAGTTTTCCTCACTTTTATGCTTTCAACTCTCTCCCCTCTCCCACCGGGGGGGGCAAATGACTGTATGGGGCTTAGCTGTCCACCAGAGTAAAACCATGACAGAGGACCTTTAAATATAAGGAATACAAGACGATTACTTGTGAAATTAGGAAATATCTTCTTTAGATTATAATTACGGTACATCAAGGAAAATTCATGCATGTTTCGACAGAAAAATACTATATATTAGGCTCTTCATAGAGCATATAGAAGAGATGGCAGTTTAACCAGATCTCCTCTTAGGAGTTGCAACATGAAATTCGTGTCAGATGCCTCTCAAAAATACGTATTTGAAGAAAACACAGTTATATTACACTGTATAGCACAAAATATTCCAATATGCTAGAAACAATAAGCAATAAATGAAATTTCCAATTGACTTTCCAGCAAATCTATTTTCATTACAAATGGAGATTTTGCATGTATTGCATTACTTATGGTAATTGTGTGACATCTATTATGAATAACCATGTATTCCAATCATCTCTTTTAATTATATTCTGCCATAAAAGCAAGCCATGCAATACCTTGCCCAGACTAAGTTAACTGTGTGTGTGCTGCATATCACATTCTGATGGCTACGTTGAGGATAAAAGGTCCTAGACACGCACAAACTGTAACGGGAACAGCTTGTAACTGTCATCTCCTTCATTAGCCAGAAACTACCTCAGATGAAAGAATAAAATAAAAAATAAAAAAAAAGCAAATTTAAATCCAGACATGCACTGAGGAGAAAAATAAATTCTTTTTATTCTTTTCTTTTATTAAGTTCATGGTAATTGGTACCTGAATGCAAAGCACATGGTTGTCTACTATTAATGCAGGTACTTAAATTTTCTGTAGTGGCAAAATTGCGATGGCAGCAAACACCTGCTTTGTTATCTATTGTCCATTTATGAGCGTAGGTTTGTTTGGGTTTACTGATGTGATAAAAAGGATAAAATTACAGGTTTGTTCAATAACCACACCAATTACAAATTTGCTTTCCATTAGACAAGAAAATAACTGCTGGACCAAAAGTATTCATTATTTATGAACAACACATATTTTTTAAACAAGAATGCCAGTTATTGTGTTAAACCTCAAAGGAAGCACTCATTTTACCTTTTCTGAATCCCACCGCAGTTTCCCTGCCACTTTTCATACAAAAGTTTGCTACCAAACAATGATGATGACAAACAGGTGAATAAGAGGGATTACACAAAAATGGAATTTGAACATTTTAACTGGATTTCAGCGTGTCCTAGCAATGTAGCCAAGAAATTTAACTACACAGATCCAACCTGTTATAACACACAGCTTACAAGACCATTTTTCAGAGATCTCACTCTCCATACTCTCCACACAAGGTCAGTTGAACTAGTAAGAGACTGCTCACCCCTCCATGCCATTTGGTAGGATACACCAACCTTCAACTTGGGAGATATTGCTTCTCCCAGATGTGGCCTCTAAAACAGCTTTTCTAATTCCTCTTCTAACATAGGCTGTGCTACAATCTGAGAAATTCTTATCAATAATCAGCTGAATGCATGTAAATGAATTATTTAGTTGGCAACTCCATTTACAAATCAATAAAAAATACTTTTGATTTCATTACTTCCATTTTTTTCCTTTCTATTTAATACTGGCATACAGCATTTAGAATAGGATTTTCATTAACACATTTATATTAATACAACTATAAGTGCAAACAGAATAGGTAAATCCTTACAGTGAAGTACCTTCTCTTTCAACAGCGAGCACCTTTCAAGCAAGACAAGATTTGAAGGGAAAGTATATTTATCAGACCAAATAATACAGTTGAACTCGACCCCCACAAAAAAAGACAGACAAGCTTTTGTGCGCAGAGCCCTGAATCTATTATCTTCAGAAGCAGCATTTCTTAATGTGAGTCAAACACCCATCCCTTTGTTTGTAGACTGCAAACAAAATGACTCCAGCCCTGAGATAATTAACTGGCCTCTTCACCACCACTAAATTCAAGTGGTTTGCATACACAGAGCAGAGCAGTCATTCTTTGGGCTGCTTAAGGAGAACCTTTTTTCCTAGAAGGTACCTTGAGAATACAGTGAATCTGATCTACCGGCTTGTTGCTGCCAATGGTGCAGTCCCACTCCTTACCCTCTGCACTGCATAGTTTAATTTAGCTAAAAATTATTAAGCATAGGAACTGTTTTTCTTACTGTCATTTCTGCAAGTAAACATTGTGGCATAAGTCCTGCTTGAGGGATCAAGACTGCTCATTTAAGGAAGAGTCATGGAACAACTTTATTTGGGATCTGAGAAAAAAAGAACACAACAAAACAACAACAAACCAAACCAAACAAGCAAACAAAAGCTTAGGACTTTCCACTGATGCTGAGCAGCTTCAGTATGGTATCTCAAAAAGATTCTACTGAACATTGACAATACAGAAAGCATCTCTGAATCTCTTCTGCATTCCTGATGAAGAAATACATTCTATGCTTTGCCCCATATTTTCATAAAAGAGCCATCATTTATATGGGATCTTTCCATTCCGGACATCTTTTCTACACTAACAAAGGTACTTCACTCTCTTCATAATACTCTCTTCTAGAGTTACTACACATTTTGAGACAACCATATAGAGCAGTTTACTCCTTAGTGTATCAAACAACATTTTCTGTCTCCATATGATTTCTTTGCTATCTCCAGCATATTTAGTTTACAAAGTCTTTACCAAAACCCCTTACTTGTAGCTCTTTGCTAAAGAACAAAATAGAGCATGACTGCTCCTTAGTATTGTGCTAAAGCAAGCTAATAATAATAGCAATGCATATGAGGCTTCTGTAACAAGCACTGAAGAGTACTTTCCCACGGGGTTTGATGAGTATAATGTGTAGTTGTAACAGTGCAGCGTACATTATTGCAATGTGGAAATGCAAATTTATATATTCTGAAATATAATTGGATTTTATTTTCTAAATATTAAGTTTTATGGCAAATATTAACACTTGTTTTGGCTAAACCCCATAAAATTCATAATTATGTAGCATAAATACAGAAGTGATAAATGTGTGATGTACAAATTAAATCACATTAAACAGCAGCTCTATAACTTTATGAAGACTTAAAATTTCAAATACATGCTAAACACCACGGTTTTCAACTAAACTTGTGAGAGAATACTGCTGGTTTTTCTAGAACCAGTGTGCTATCTTCAATGGAAATTTTCTCAGGACTGTAACTAAATTAAAAATTACTTATAGAATATATTAACAAACAATACTAATAAAAAGGATTATTTCTTTTTAAATCTTTTTTTTTTTTTATAAAAGCTTTGTGACAATATTTGTGACAGTACAGAATGTGCCAGTCTCAAGTAATAAAGCAATTCTGACAGTGTATGACAGGAAAGCTCACAGACAGACAAATCATGCAGCAAAGCAGATGTTATTCATACATTGCATGACCCTGGCTCCCATCCCACCCATACAACAGACCCAGAACAATTACATTGCAGCTTAGGGTGTTATCACGTCTTTGAAGGAGCATCTGGTTCAACTAATGTTTTCTCTACTCATTAATAAAAGCAACAAGCTGTAAAAACTCACAATAGAGCACACTGTCACAGCAACAAATAGTGACCATTCACTTCATATAGTGATGAAGCTGCCAGAAAATACCACATGCTTTGGCTTTTTATATATGGTCTGTTCCCCACAACCAGAATACTTTCTGGCAGAAAACACTAGATCTCTATGGAAATAGAATTACCAAATAGCTCTGCAAAATTCTATATATAACAGTTAAACACTGGGGTTTTTTGTATCCCCCTTTTTTTATTTTAAATTTCCTTTTTTGTTTTAAACGGAAAAACCTTTTCATAGTCAATCCCAAATGAAAACTTATTGTAAAGTGTTTATTCTAATTTATCATACACACATACATGTACACTTACTGAAAGAGCCAAACTGTCCACCACAAATTTCTATAAATTGCTTGGTCCTGATAACCCTCAGTTCATTGTTCCCATCTGGAAAGCCTGTTCTTTTTAATAACCAATTCAATAAACTGTTGAAAAATGCTTTGTACAATATAGTATTGCCATAGATCTGATGTTTGTCTCTGTCATTACATATTGCATTCAATCAATTTACAAATGTTGCTGTGTTCCTTTTGTACTAGTTCTTATGGCATCCTGAACACAAATCCAGAGATCAATACCTTGTCTACTGAAAAAAAATTGGACATAGCAAATGAATAATTTTATTTATAATAAAAAGTCCTAGTCCCCAAATGGATTTTACTAATGTTCAAATTCATTTTTCATGTTTAATACAAGATATACTGCAAGTATATTGCAAAATGCAATGAGAAAGGCAGTGATAAAACAAAACAAAACAGCTCATATTTATTGAAGATGTGAGCAAAGCCATGTAAATCTATGGCATACATCTAGGAAAACATCAATAAAATGGTAGGTCATTCACAAAGTATTTGTTGCCATATTAAAGACTAGAAAGTCCATGTTAAAGAGCAGACGGGTTTTCTTTAAAAAGACACTATCATTCTGCTCTGTACTATGGAAGCAGCAAGTAAGAAGACAATTATAAGCTAATTCAGTTTATCTTGTGCCTTTTGTGTGACAGAAACAATGCATTTGCTGACTACAGACACATCTCTGCACTATTCCAGCTATTAAATAGCTACCTCCTCTAAAACAACAATGTAACTGTTCAAGGGAGCCACAAATGACGTTTTTCACAATCGCTCTTTGTGGAGCATCAAGCCAACAGAACTTAGAGGAACAGGAACACTACTTTTCATAGAAAACAGTATTGGTACCTGTATGAGCATACAAACCCCAGAAAGCTTACAAAATAACTAGTTCATCTACCAAGCTAAGATGTGCACTGCATACAGCATTCCCACCTAGACTTTTGGCTCCATAACAGAGGCATTAGCAAAACAAAATCATATAATTTCTGTACAATACAGAATACTAACATAAAAACACATCCCCCCAAAACAATACCACATCCATCAAGACTGCCCTAAACACCATGTGCCTGACTGATCTGAAATAAGAAAAAGTAGAAGGGGCAGGGAAGCCCCATCTTCCCTTTGAGCTATATGCAAGAACAGAGCAGGTATGTACTCCTCACTAGGTCACAGCAGCTGAGTGACTTGATGTCTTCAGACAGACTGGTCAGACACCTCTGAGCCTTAATCATTTTCCTTTTAGGTGACAGCAAAGGGACTGGATGTCCTGAGGGGAACACGCGCTAACCCTGCACACTGACCATGTGTATCTTTCCCTCTCCATTTGGCTATGCCAAAAGAGGTGAATGATTTTGCTACTACTTTCAAACATGTGCACATAATTCAGCTTACACAGCAGAGACTCCAGTTTAATGTCAGAAATCCGTTACTCAATACTAAGATTCAAGTTACTTCTTATTCAAGAATCTCCAACAATCATCCAAAGGAATCCTATTATGTGGTTCCTGAGCCCATGAACTAGCATGCACCCAATAGATGGAATTCTAATGCTCAGGTAAATGAGGAAGCTTTCTCCAGCAACAGGGAAACTCTTTCTTTTCTGTGAATACTATGTTCTTGCTATTCCTGCCCTACTTCACCATTAGCACAGTTTGACTTTAAAGCATCAAGGTGAATTCACAGGATTGGCAGCTGAACATAAACAAAACAAAACTCTGTACGGTGTGAACTGAACAAGCATGCTTTGGCATTGCTCAAATCACAAATACTGAACTGTATGAGATAATTTAGACTGAGTTTTTCCAGAGTACAGCTTTAATTTAAAACTATTACAGCAATTTCACAACTCCATTCCTACGTTCTGTTTCAAGACAGAATTTCAACCTTACTAGTTAATTAAAGCTACCACCTGAAGTGAGCTGGCTTTCAAACTGATTTCCTTTGTCTCTCTAATTCACACGTTAATATTTTATTTTCTATTGGGAAAAAAATAATAAAATAAACTAAAGGAATGTCACAAGTGTGCCAAAGACAAGACAGATAAAATTATTGCAATAAAACAAAGGAAATACACTTGTTACTGCCAGGTCTCAAGATGAATGCTCATTATACAGACATTTTAAAGGCTTACAACTGCAAATTGCTGCATTTTACGTATTGTACTCTAGCCTTCGCATCAAGACCTATTCTATTTTTTTCCCCTCATTGTAATGAGAAAGTGAAAGGGTTGGGTTTTTACTACCTGAACATTTATTCAATGAAGGAACAAAGACTACATTATATATTACAACACATGAGTTATTAAAACAATGTGACACTATAAAATATGCTGCAGTACTCATTACGGGATAACAAAGCTAAACCTGAGCAAATAAATACATCTGCCAAGCAGTCAGCAATAACTATACAACTAGAGTTTATAATCTTTAATTATTTAAGAAGGAAAGAAGCTTATAATAATTAAATTTTATAGGCTCCTTAAATTGTCATTACTAGGAGGCTCACAATAGTTTAAAACAAGTATCTTTCATTAGAAATAACTCTTTATTTTTAACAACAGATGCAATTGTTCACTTAACTGATTAATTGGAAAAAAACCATTGTTCTTAAAACTTCCACAGACAGTACAGATAACATTTTATTTACTATCTGCTCCAGACAATATATATACCAACATACTGCTCAGGTGTTTACAGGCTCTGCATTTCAGTGACTGATGTGATGCTGTCTTTAGATAACTTTGCAAATATTTTTCTGATGACAGATCTGTAAATTGCATCAATTTACATCAGGTGCTTCAGAAAATTGAAGTTCCAAAGCACTGCTCATTTAATTCATTAAAATATATTGGTGAGGTAGTAACACCTTTAAAGTTTCTACAAAGTCTACGCATTTTTTCCATGCATTTATAAGCAAATGATCTGACTTCTGATACAAACAGACACCATTCAAAGTATGTGTAGAAGGAAGTTCTGTATTGAACAATTATAATATACAGAAGTGACAGAAGAGAGGAAGGTTCTGTATTTCAGAAGGAAACACATTTATGGGTTAAAAAATATACTAAAGGTTACTAAATTTTAAGTTATACATTAAATTGTGAAAGAAACAACAAAACTACAGAACACAAGAAAGCTTTCAATAAATTACAGATTAATTTCTTTTTTCCCTCACAACACATTCAGTCATTGTCTGAGTTCCTACTAAAATATTACCATGGACCTCTATTGAAATGAAGTCATCAGTCCTGAGTATTTCAGAGAAGTACCACCTCCAGCTGATAAAATCAGCACAAGTTACATGACAGCAGAGTTTTAACCAGAAAATAATATCCCACACTACAAAATACACTAAATTGGTACATTTAGCACCTTGTAGAATCAAGTTCCTATACAGTTCCTAAATTGAGAATTTTACTTACAACATGGGGCTTAATTTTTTTTTCCTCAGGAAATGTGTGCACTATACAGATGGTTTATTTAATCCATTCCTACCTAAATTAATCAAAGTAATATTTTCCAAAAAAATAGAGAGTCTTCATACAGGATTCTGCTACCATTTGACAAACGGTGTACATTTAGCTACCAGAAGTTGAAAATCCTCTATAAAGAAGTTACCAAATCTAAAAATAAGTGACATTATTACAAGGGAAGCAGGATGTGTTATTTAGCATAAAATGAAATTTAAACAGTACCATCTCAAATACACTTTAAAATGCTTTTAGTAGCACCTGGTTGTTTATACATCTTCTGTGGTGAAAAGGTCAATAGAAATTCACCTCTAAGGTCACAGTTGCTAAGCAACCATTTTCAGCAGTTCTGCAACACTGATCAAGCGTATTATGTTCCACTGCCTGGTTTCAGAATAAACCCGCATAGAATCCTACCTGGTCTTTGAAGCTTCTCCCACCTTTCCCAAGAGTGCAGGCACCCATCAACGAGATGCTGCGCAAAAGGATACGCCCTGGGACCACTGGCTTGCGGTTCACGAGAGCAAAGGACAGCTCAGTCTTCAGGAATACCACAGAGGGCTTGATGAGGTGCTGCCCAAATCTCAGCATGATAAACGTTAATCTTCAGGGTCTGAAAGAGACAAAAGTTAAGAAATTAAGAGAATGACTTTGTCTTTCCAAACAATATTTAGACAGCCAAATCATCTAGGCAGCACTGGGAGGAAAGTGTCCCCTGGGCACACCAAGGCATTGGGTCTTCTGGAAAGGTCTTTCCTAAAACTATCACTTCTTTGAAGGGGTGGTGGACAAGGCTTCTTTCCAAAGCAAAAATTTTAAAAATAATTGTGTGAACACTTTTCTCATCATCTTGGCAGGGCTACAGAATTCTAGACAGAGAATTTAATTTCTCCTTCCCATTTTCATTTGTTCTGTATTGTATACATTTGGGTCTTACATGCTTGGAGAAGCACAAACGGTATTTTACGTGCCCTTTGCCACAATGCAAATCAGTGCACACAGGACTTACAAAACAAAGAAACCACACTTTCTAAATCAATCTTCTCTGCTAAGTACCACCACTGAAGAAATACCAACAAAATAAGGAAAGCATATTTTGATATTTTCCATCCATGCTTCCTAGTTTGAGCAACTGTAATGTGAAGATGATCAATAGTTGTGTGTAACATTTTATCTTACACAAAGAAAGATGAAGATTTCCACTTTCATTCACTAAATTTTCTCTTTTCCTGATAAGGATGAAAATCTTTCTTAAATAGCCAAGGCACAATCCTAACAGCGTCTATTTTAGGTCTTTTAGCCCTAGAGTATCCAAACTACTTAATTCAATCAGAAAAATCCAAGGTGCTGCAGGGTAAAATATGAAGTAATAAAGAATTTCATGTGACAATACTTCAGACACATCAAAAGCATTACACTAACATTACCTTGCTTGAACCAAGTGACTAATCAGAAAATTCAGTTTTATAATTTGCTTCAGATGGGGAAAGATACTGTTAAGAGTCATGGAGGGTCTTTTACTGCAGTTCTTTTCTTGCAAGTCTACTGCGTTCAGTAAGCCCCAAATACGTAAGTGTCTACTGTGTTCAGTAAGCCTCACATATCCTTGTGTAACAGTTTGAAGAATGAGGCTATAGTCCAATTGGGTTGACCCAGAATTATTAGGACACTTTTACATCTCATACACAGAATTCATGCATGTATTAAAACCTTTCCTATTTCCTTGATATACAATAATATACCTGAATAATGCATTTCTATGTCTTGATCCAGATTAAATAAATATAGCACGTGTTTCAAACAAATGTGTCACTTGCATTGGTGGCACCATGTAATACTTGAGACTTGCCAGTGCTGCTCTTTACAATTCTGAAAAGGGATTATAGGAATTCTTTTTTCTTAAACAATTATTTATGAACTATTATATATTACTTAATCTGTTTTCTGCCCTAGTGATCATCTGTGTTTTTCTGTAAAGCATGATTGTCTATGTTCAGAACCAAAACAAATGTTAAAAAATACATTAGGGAAATGAGTTATGGGTACAACTGAAAAATCTGTAGCTGCGCAGCAGCACACTGGAGCAAGGCTGGAATATTCCAGAGTGCAGCAAGGCAGGAAACTGCTACCAGCAGAGCTAGTTTTCAGTCATCTGAATTATACCTGCTTGTTGCTTGAATGGCCTGTAAACAAGCAGGAATCAATACAATACAGGTGCATGTATGCAGGTCATGAGATGCAAATAGTGTGCACACAAGGCTTCCCAGTGGATTGGAAATACCTCACTAAGTCTGTTCCTCTGGGGATTTCCATTTTTCACATAAAGAGAAGGTCATTGCCAGCTAAAACAGAAACTAAACATAATTGGTGAAAGATGTTTCTTCTTTAATGATAGTAGTCTTTTTAATCCTCAGTAATAAGGAGGACAATTATATAGTAATGTTAGAAAATGAAAGAAATTAATTTCTGATAAAATTTCAGCCCAGTTTAACACAGTTTTTATTCTGACTATTCAGATGAAAAGTGTATTTACTCTTCTTCATATTGCACATATACATTACATTGCCTATTTCATGTGCCTCATTTTCCTAATTAAATTTCCTTCAAGCTGCGTTCCTGCAGTTGTAGGTGGGACTATCGTATTAAAGGCTAACATAGCAAGTAGACTAATTTTACAGCCACAACATATCTCAAACCTGTATAAACCTGTCCCAGAAAAAACCACACTGGCATTCTACATAAAACCCTGAATAATAACAGTCCTAAAATTAAGAAAAATGCTGACATACAGTGAAATCTTTTCAAATATTATTACAGGTTTTAAAGATTAAAGAATAAGCACATTTTATTTGCCCAGGCTATATGACTACTACTCATATATTTAATGTATTTTTGAAAGGAAATCTAAACATAGGTCTGAATTCTCCAAGTTTATTTAGGTTTTGGAGCTAGGAGGGGGTTTTGTGCTTCATTTTTTCAATACCATAAGTTGTAGAATTGTTGGTGTCAAATACACAGGGAGAACTCTGAACAGACGATAAGGTTCACCTAAAGACAGGTTCCTAGGAGATCAAGATAGGTGTCTGCTTGTTACATGCCATCTTTAGAATCAGAGACCAATAGCCTAGAATACTGCTGGAAATTACTTTCTCTGTACTGACTGTAAGGACCAATGGCACTAAATTTTTAGGGCTGTCTTCCTGCCTCCACAGACCTTCCCACTGGATGCTTAATTGAGATGGTGCTGGTACTCTAAAATGCCTCTGTTTTATGATACAAGGACAATTACTTGTCCTTCATGACAAAGTGTGGGGATCACCACCTGCTGGGAACCAAGCTCAAGGTTTTTACTGAGCCCTCACATGAGCACTGTCCTAGGAAAGCTACAAATCTGGCTGTAACAGGAGAATACAAAAAGGGCTGCTAATTTAAGATGTGTATATTAAAGAAAACCAATTACAATACTACTATCTCTCTGTGCTAATACAATAAATATTTTAGAAACAATCCAAGGAGAATCTTTAAATATTAGAGTTTGTCAATTTACCATATTAATGTCACCCGTTCATTAATTTTGATGCTCCTGATTCTGCTACTTAATTTGACTGTAAAAACACTGCAAATTTATAGGTCTTAAAAAAAACCCCAACACTTTTTTTTTTTAGCAAGATAAGACAACTTGTGTCACATACCGCAGCTAAGGCAAAAAAGTAACTCTCCAGTAAATAATGTTTATGGCTAACTTCTGATTTTTCCATCACATTTTCTAAGCTGTCTTTTATCCTGCAAAACTATATCATTAAATGCCTATTTAGCATTGCCTGTCTAAAAGGTTTGATTATGTGGAAAGTGATATTCCTATTTAAACATCTGAATTTTTCACCATATTCAAGAAGTGATGTACAATGAAGAACTGCCCTGCGTGCTATCTCCTCTCTCATCATGCTTTATTATTTCTCACTCATTCCCTCCTCTCACTGCCACTTTGTGAGGATGAAATCCACACAATTCAGAATATTACTTATTCAACCCAAGTACACAGCAATGAATGTCCTTGTTCCTGGCATCCAGGATTTGTCATTTTGATCAAAGAATACTTAAAAACACTAACAAAAAGACGTAATTTTATTCTAAAAATCACTCTTTTTTTTTCTACTAGTCCTTTGTCCCTAACGCAGCTTTATCTCTCAGCATCCTCCACTCTTGCTCTTGTACAAGATTTAACTACCTATTTCGAGTTCTTCCAGTTTCAGAAAACAGCCTCCAATTAAAAAAAATCCTCTCCCTCCCAGTGAGCCTAAATATCACATGCTACTGCTATTTCTGTTCTGAAAAAGACAAGAAGAATTAAAGAACTAAAAAAGGTGCTCAAGTATCTTTGACAGCCTTAGCCTAGATTCTCTCTATGGGGATAGTATTTAATGCTCTACATGGGGCTGAAGGGAAAAACTTGTGTGGATTATTCTCCATTTTCACACCCACAGAAGCTACTGAACAGAAAGCCCATTAAATGTGATGCATGCAACCAATCCTGGCGATGTTGACAAGGACTGATTTCTCATGTCATATGCAGATTAAGATGGACTTGAATCCAGTACATGTGGTTTCCCCTGCTTAATCTAGCAGGGAGGAAAACATCAAAATTATTACTGTTTCAACACATTACCATTTTCTTAGCATGGTCAATCAAGCTAAATTATCTGCTCTTAAAATTAAAATAGACTGTGGTCTGCTGCATAGTACCTAAACACCTTAACGTGTATGACGCTGTCATCCATTTGCAATCCCATAGCCTGCCTTCCCCTTGCAGCTCTGTTCTCTTTCACCCAAGCTGCAGCAGTCGCTCTGGGACAGTGTTTTTCCATTCTGCTCTATCAGTGCTGATCTCAGTTTTGCACCTGGAAGTCCTGGTATTGCTGTTATAGCAGATTCTCCTAAGACATGACTATGACCCCAGTGAAAACTGTCCCTTCCTCCACCCCTTCTACTGCTTTTGAGTTATGCCAATGGACCCAAGAACCTTCCCACACAAAGCTTACAGTCCAAACAGCACCCAACCCTCAGCACTGCATGCTCTAGTTAACATTAATAGCACCATGGGAGGCCTGATGAGAACTAGTTTTCAATTGTACTGGGTCTGACTGGAATGAGGTTAATCACAGTAGCCTGTATGGTACTGTGTTTTGGCTTTGTGACTAAAACAGTGCTGACAAC
Source organism: Actenoides lindsayi (assembly GCA_025331215.1). Classification (NCBI taxonomy): domain Eukaryota; kingdom Metazoa; phylum Chordata; class Aves; order Coraciiformes; family Alcedinidae; genus Actenoides; species Actenoides lindsayi. The sequence goes on along the minus strand of WTSP01021241.1, from coordinate 33,171 downwards.
ACACCAATATTCTGGCTATTGCTGTAGAAGGCTTTGCCTTTTCCCCCATTCTGCCCACCAGCTAATGTCTTCACCTCTGTTTCCTGATAGTAAAGCTGCATCCCTCTGAACTTCTCTCAACACGGTGCAACCAGTCTAGCCCTCAATATAATGTGTTTAAAGCAGAAGATGTACAAAATTCAAACAAAGCACTATTAGCTTATTTAAAAGCCACAGGTCAAATACAATACTAGAATACATTAGTTGTATTGGGATCTGAACTTACAGCCCCAGCATAAAGCAAAACTCAGATCCATTTTAAATGTCATTACAGAAAAGTTAACTTTTAAGGAGAGCCTTACACACTACTAAAACATCTTCCTGCTGCCTCTTATTGGATCTTCACCTGTTTAAGTTGTTCTTCTCTTTTATTTATTATTTTTAAAGTAAATTTTATATATTAGTCATCTAGTCTGTCACTGCCATGAATGTTACAATCTTCATTTAAAAAAATAATTAAATAAACCAAAACAAGTCACAAAACCCAGCCAAACAAAAAAACCCAAGCAAACAACAAACCATCGCAGCCTCTTCCTCCCTCCCCCTCCCCGCCACCCCCTCCCCCCAAAATAATTAAAAATAA
>WTSP01021241.1:4464-32449 GCA_025331215.1 Actenoides lindsayi | reverse complement strand
AAAAATAAAATAAAATTAAAAAAAAAACCAAAAAAAACCATCCAGGTCTTCATGGACCAAGGAGGACACAAAAACCTAAATGGAAGTCAACAGCTCTGTAGCAACACTGTAATGCAATCACAACACTGACAAGTTAATCAACAAATGCAGAATCAAGGTAGATATCAAAAGTAGTATACCATCCAAAATACATGTGGAGGGCATAAATATTTTTAAATGATATAGAAATAGTTGTCAAATTCATTTCTAGAGCAAGCATTTTGGAATACAAATTCGGGCAAGTTGGTTGTTTCTTATAATTCAGGTAAAGAGTGTGAAGCTATATACAATAAATGAAAAGATTTGTAGAAGCAAAAAACAGTATAACACATTAAAGAAAAATGAGGGCTTTGAAGAGTCATGAAAGCACCCAAAATGCTCTACATTCTTTAACTGTTCATATATATATATAATGTATTTACTAGAAGATGACTCATACAGCATTTAACCACACTGAGAAAATAACTCTGGCTGTGGCAGCTTGTCGTCTACCTCTGTACTCAGGTAAGAGCTCAACTTTTCCATATACTAGTACTTGTTTCCAAATATCACAATGCATTTTTCTTTGCTATTTTCACACGCTAGCTATACCTACAACTTTAATTTTTGAAAAAAACTTTAATGATGACTAATATGAAATAAATTCCTGTCTTGCATTATACCGGAGTTGGCTCACATTCATTTTATGCCAGGATACATAAGCATCACTAACACATCACATTATTACAGAATATACCTTTCCAACAGAATCCCAATCCCACAATTTGATCTAGGGCCTCACAATCTTCTCTGCTAGACATGTACCCACTTTTCATCATACTAGCAGTGATGATCTAAGATTATGATTCCTCCTTCCATCATCATCCAAGAAGATGATATGAATCCAAAGAAAAGCCTGATAACTAAGAACTTTTCAAAATCCATGTACTGTATCAGTGATTTTAAGGTATATGTTTTATGAAATGGGATACAATCAACAGGTTGGCTTCCTCAGTGACTTCCACTGAAAGTGCAAAATATGCACAAGCACATATATGCAATTAAATAATGTTCACAAATCTTTCCTTAGTGTTAATCTCACAGAAAGAAACAACAACAAAACAAAAACCAACGAAAAACAAACAAACAAACAAAACCCCAAACAAAACCACACACACACAGCAACAACAAACCAACAACAACAAAACCAAACCCAAACACGTAACAATTATCCTGATCAGGACTGGGTTTGGTTTTGCCTCTGCAAGTCATTCTGATGAATGAGACCTTTAGTGTTGTAATAACTATAGTGAATAATGGAACAACCAATGGCTTTTATTAAAAAGGAACACTGAATAATATATTACCAACAATAAGATCAAGGAAGAATACATTATTATCAGGGAAAAAATATTAATATCAATCATGCCTTTTTTTAAGGCAGAAAAGTGAAAGGCAAAAAAAAGGAAAAATGTAAGAAAATTCTGCACAGTATGTGGTAAATAGCAGAAATTATACTGTAAAAATCCTTTTTTTCTAGGGTGGCTACCCAGGGCTACATTACATACTAGAGGAACAACAAAAGATTGTGACAATCCGGAGATATATGAAGGCAAGAAAAACTCTACCCTGGTAAAGGGACAGATGGAGGAAGAAGGTCACTACAGAGACTACCACACTGCACATTGAAACACTTGAGCTTAAGCTAATTTCTTTTGGGGCTACAAACTAAGAGAGCAGACATGATGAAACAGCTAGGAATGTTGTTTTTCTATACCCATCAGTGGAAAACGGTGACTTTAAAAATGTGGAGAGAAGAAAAAGCTGTCGTGTTTCAGCATTCTTATTTCCTACTTCTATAGCACTACATAAAGTTACTTTATAGGCTTTAGAAATACACAAGATGACTAAGCCTTCCCCTGAAGTGGCTTACTATTTCCTTTCAGTAAATGCAATTTGGACATCCATAGAATTGGACAGAAGAAATGGGGCAAATAGAGCTGCTGAAGAAAAGCTACAAGAAGTGAAAAGACTCAAAAGAGTAGAAGCCTATAAGAAGAAGAGAGAAATGACTCTTCCCAAAATTCTTTGATGGTATAAACCAAAGCACAATCAGAAAGAGAGGGAGCACAGAGTGTGCTATGGAAAAAGGATTATCCATACAACTCCAGGCCAGCACAAGTCCAGATAAAAATGCACCACAAAAAAGAGATGCAAGAGATGTTCCATGGTGAGTTTCCAGACACGGTCCAGAATTTATTACCTTGTGTCACTGAGAAACCAGTTGCATCACTTCAAAAACCCTTATTGATTCAGTATACACTTTAATAGATTGATTTTCTGTATTTTGTTCTATTGTCCTTTAAACTTTTTGATACTTAGCACCAAAGAAACTGAAAGATGCGAAGTTCCACCTTCAGATGAAACTACTTTAGTTAAAGGACTACGGAGTTAAAACCAGCCTTACTAAAAATACAATAATCACAAGAATGAACGATGCAGTTAGAACTTCTGAAAACTCACAAAAAAAGAAAAAAGCCACAAACATACAGTGACTCCTGACCATACTTTTTGCCCATGTAAATAAAAATAAGACACGAACAGTAAGAACAAGTCTGAGATTACTGTTATTGTACTTAATTTCATTCTGAATGCAATTTATATTTATATTAGACCATGGATTTGCCTCTGCAATACTACCAATTTGTTATACTTGGAGCAATTCCTGTGATACCTAAGTGTCTCCACAAGCATTTTATCTTGCTGAATTAATAAATCTAACACAAACATATAGAGGAAAATGCAGACATTGTTATTTACCTAATAGTTCCTCAAGCACGTAGATGAAAAATGTCATTTAATGAAAATGTATTGTCAGATTTACATTTATATATAGCTAATAATACCAGATAGTGGGTTTTTTTTACATTTATGTACAGTGTATTTACATCTAATGCTAGGTGTTGGAATCTTTAAGACATCCCATTATCTTCCATTTTACTACATTATATATACATGTGGTCTCCAAAATAAAGACATTTAAACCAGGTTGTTTCATGGGCCCTGCAATTAATGAAGTCTCATTTCAAACAATTTATATCCCAATCTTTCCCATGTGCCCCGAAGAATGAGAGCCCTCCCCCATGGCCCTTAATGTATCCCAGCCAGGTGAGTCACAGCAGTGCTGTGGGTTCACTGGGGCTTCTGCATCTGATGAGTTGCCAACACAGAGGTGCTCGCTGGATGCTGCCAAGCAACATGTGTAACAGTTGGGAGGAAAAAGATGCTCTTATCATGATAAGCAGGTCAAGGCTACCATCCAAAAATGGACTGTTACAAACTGTATGGTCTTATATAACCACAACAGCATACTTACTTATCTAATTATACACTACACAATTAAAAGATGAAGTGCTGTTCTAATGGTGAAATTTGTTAGATTAAGAAAAAAATTATGTAATAGTCACTGGCAAAATCAAAGTCTGTATGACTTCTCCTATTTTTGGTTCATTTAAACCAGTAGGACTGCAAACTGTATGCAAGCAATGGTGGAAAGAAAATACAGAAAATAGTTAAAATGCACAAAATGGTTTGCAAATCTTTCAGAAAATACAGACTGCACACTTCATTGAACTATCTGAAGAAAGATGGTCATGAGTAAAGGAATCTGTCTTTGAAAAAGAGGTTGTACACTTTTCTAAGTTTCCCTCTGTGCACATATTTTGTCTCTGATTTTCCACAAATTCTCTCTGAATACTTGACCACATGCTTAGAAAACGACAACTAACTTTCCTGCTTTCTGGCCACTTTCCCTGTCTTTGTCAAAGATACCTATGGCAGTTATCAGAGCTTTCTGAATTTTTGTACAGCACTCCGAAGTACTTTGTCAACAAGGTAATGTTTAAGAAGAGCTGCATTACAAGTCATCTGAAAGAATAAGTGAATTTTGGAAAGGGAAACAAACTCTCTCATGGTCAAACCAGCATTAAAGCATGCTGGAAACTTACTTATAATTCACTGGGGTTGGTTAGATAATTCTAAACACGACAACTTAACTAAATTTAGGCAAAAATAGGCCAGTCTCATGTGATTATTTTTCAAGAGATGTTGCATATCTGGTAGTAGAAAAAACCAGCCCTACTAGGGTTATATCAAAATACATCTATTTACTGAATATGACTCCTTTTCATAAGATATTTTCTGCTGAGAAAATGTGGCTTGCAGTTCCTGTTATCTAATACACATATGCATTAGATTTATTCCAATAAGATACTAACTCCTAATAGGTTTAGATTTTAGCAATAAGACCTGACTATTCTGCCTCTCCTTCCAACCAAGAGAGTCAAATTTCCTTGTCTAAAGCCAACACTAGGTTTGTCAGAGCCTTTACTGGAGTGACAGACGCTTATGAACAAAAGGGTCAATGCAGTGTTTGTCTGTTCCAGTCTAAACTTTGGAACATAGCCATGGACACAATCACACTGGGGATAATTTGGTTTTCATGTTTTTTACAAAACATCATGACATCAAGAGATCACTCTGAATGAATCCATCTCCCCATATTCAACTGTCTGGACTTCAGAGAACAGGCTATAATGTGCTAACTTGACAATGGCAGTGAAACAGGCTGTCCAATTGGAGTAACAGAGGATAATAACTTCTGTGCAACATCGTAACGCTTCAGTAAGCCTTATCTAGAGTAGGGTAATGACTACTACGCTACCTGCTGAAATAGCCATCATTGTTGCATGCATCTCTCAAGAACATTTTCTACTTAAAGATGTTTGCCTTAAATTGCTTTCTTTATGAGTGTTTCTCCACTGAAGACATGAGCTCTTAGCAAATACACTAACATATATCATATAATTTTCTAGCTTCAGTGGCTTACTTTCAGAGTCAGGACTTAACTCCATTTTCTCCTTTGATTAATTTACACAAGCAAGAGAAGTCAAAGGTAATCTTGTCAATATTCTTAAATATAGATGTAACAAGGTATTTTTTCCACTGTAATACTTGAAGCAGAAATACAGTAAAGTCAAAACCGAAGGGAAAGATAAAGACCCAGACCTGCATTTTTGATGTACTGTCCTGCATCTTCTTTGGTAAAAGATTAAAGTATGCTTTAAATGTTTCTTTAAACATAGGAACATTTTTAAGTGCACATAATTTCTACAAGTATATTATTTTCATGGTCTTATGTCATAAGTATGTTGCTGCATGTACTAATTATAACATTTAACTATATATGCAGAATGTTCTCTAGATTGCTTTTTACTTCATGGTTTCCAAGTATCCTGAAAAATACACATTTTAATCTCTGTAACTACCCAAAGGTTGATTTTTATTTTTTTTTTCCTTTTAGACAACAGACTAGACTATATGCTGGTTTTTTTATATAGTCTTACCATATAGAGTTGTATGAGTCACATAATCAAGCCATAAACTAAGTAAATAATTTTGTATGGTTTTGCTACATACATGGCTTCTTTCTCAACTCTGCACTTCAGGCATCAACAAAAAAAAAAAAAAATGTTTTAGTGTTAGTGCTTTTAACTTTCCAAGATTAAAAAACCCCACATCTATGGTCACATAGGGAAATGGAATGAGATAGTATTGTGCTTTCATTTGTTAGTAAACCTGATAGCATTTTAAACAAGAGCTGGGTGTCAGGTGAGTGTTCTGCAACTAATTCTGGAACAAATTTCTGCATAATCTACTGAAAGTGCTTTAGAGTTCTTTGCCAGAAAGGTTTTATTAATGAGTAATTAGAAACCTATAGACAAGATTAAATCTTAATCTACAATTCACAGGATGAAGGTTTAAGATGAAATATGGCAAACTGGCACAGAACTCAATTGGAGATCCCTCTATAAGTTCAAGAATTTGACAGGCATTTGTCAAAGATGAAGCTCTGATTTATTTGTGAATTCCTCTAACTGAACCAGTTTCCACTGGACAGATAACTCATAGAACAGACTGCCAACTCAGTTCCACAGCACTCCACTTAAAGCCGTGACTGCTTGAGTACCAGAAACAAACATTTTACAGAAGGTGGGCTAAAGGTTAGTTCTAATGAAAACTTTGGACTATCATTGCAACTCTGAAATAATGGATATAATTTGCCTGGTCTTTATTATTTAAAAGGTCATTTGCATGATACATATGTACTACACAAGCTATCCAGCAGGTAATTATACTTACTCAAGCGAAGTTCTCACTAAGTTTTCCTTCCATCGCAAGCAGTTTTTCTGTAAGTAATGCCAAAGCAGCACCATAAAGCTATGGGAATAGCTGGTACTAAGCAGCCTATAAATGGCTACATCTGTAAACAAAAGTGACTTTGACTCAAACTACTGAAAAATTAATTTTCTCTTGTTGTTATGAGAGATGTATTGGCTTATGCAAGTACACATCATAGCCAGAACAAAACCTCCCAGCTTCCTACACTTAGTCTTCCAGTTCTGAAAAACCTATGCACTTGGCACAATATGAGGCTTGGAGTCTAATAACAAGCTAAATGTAGGCTAACACTAAAAAAGGTGTTTGAAGAAACTGCTTCTGTAAATAGATAGGCAATTACAACCTACGTAGCCACTGTTCTGATAGGCAGAGCCAAACTGAACACAAGAAATTTTTCACTTCTCTAATTATTGTCAGATAAAAATTTCAAAGAGCTTTAGAAAAATATATAGAAATATCCATTTTATGGATAAGAAAACAAAGAACAGACAGATGTGGAAGAGCACAAATTGTCAGAAAAGGATACGGTAAAATCTTCCTTGGTCAATCTAATAAAAATTAAATTCTCCAAAATTAACAAAGAAACTTCAACATCATTGTACTTAGCTTTGGTTGAAATATATGTTGATGGTTTGAAATGACTAAGGTGGTATCTTGAATGATCTGTGCTATTGTACTAGCAGCCAGCAAGCCTAAAAGCGGAACCAGCATAAAATAAACTGCCAACAAAGAAATTAAAAGTAATCAGGTACATGTAAATGTACTTGCTTTACAAAACATTGACATAACATATAAAAATCATCAATTAAAGTTTTCCTAAACAGAGAATTACTATTTTGCTGGGCTCACTCACAAGTTTTCTGATATTTAGAATATCTTCGTAGAGGAGAGAAATCTGAATATGCTATGAAAATAAATGAAAGTACATTGTAAAGATCCTCTTAGTATTTATTATAGGAGAGATACTACTACCTTTTAAGCAATATGCTTTCTCAACTAATATTCATTCCCCAAATAAACTGGATCACAAATTTCAGTATTCCTAAATAATTCCTCTTCATTGCAAAATCAAGCCACCAAATTGGCAAGGATGATAATTTAGATGGCTTGAGTAATCTCAATCTATGTGCAAGCATTAAGAAATACTCTTCAATAATAAAATCATATATTAGTTTTTAAAGAGAACCCACTGTCTCTTCTCTGCAGGTGATTCACTGAAGTTTTTCCTCTTTCAGAGGAAGTTCATAGTTCCCGTGTGATACTACACAAAGTATCATATACAAAACCTTGGCAATCAGCAGTGCCATGTAAATTAAAAAGTAGTGAGTGCTGTTTTCTGAACACAGCAAGTACTACATGATCTGAAGGGCTCTAAAAATCCAATCTTATGTCTTAAAATGTGCATCCAAATTTGGTGAATTTTTCTGACCTTAATCTCCGTCAGTTCCCCATCTGTAAAACAGAGATAATACCGCATCCCTCGGTGGGGTTTTGTGGAGATAAATTTAATTTAAAACCTGTGAAGCACTTGGATACAGTAGTGATGAGCAGAGCAGAAAAGCATATGAGGAAATTAATAATTCTGACTTCTGAGCAGGGTCTGAATGATGTGCTATAAATAAGGCTTAGGGCCACATATCAAACACTGAGGATAAAAAGGCATCTTGAATAGCTGCTCATTAATTGAGCACTGTCTATCTTGTGTACTGAGTAAGGAAGAAGTCTTCTGGAAAAGTATTATATGTTCTTATAGTTAAAGACTTCATAATGCATATGCATAAGAGAAGCAGAATTTAGGTTGCAATACCAGCCGTTCCTTAACGTTAACACCCTCTTCTCTTAACTGCTAGCTTTTGCATTCCTAATAACATTCTCTCCATGCAGTTTGAGTGTGTAACATTTAGATACAAAGGGTGAATTATGATCTCATTGTGAATCTCTGACTTCCATGTACAAGCGGTAATGAACAAAGCTTGGTTAAAAAAAAAATCTATTACAAAAATAAAATAGTAAGCTTGCCTAGGCTTGGTAAATTCAGCAGGGCTTCTCCTGAATTTCCTCTTCAATTGCTTGAAATGGTCCAAGTGCTACTTCTGTTGACACTTACTATGTATTACCATAAGAAACTTGGGAAGCAAAATACATCAGGGGACTATGCTTTCAATTTTTATCAAAAGCATTCAATTTTAATTCTCCGCAATAACAACAACTGACATGTTCCCTTTGCTAGTTCCTGTGAAAATAAATCAGGCAGAAACAAAGCTAGAAGTGCACATAGGAATCAAGGAGAAATAGTATCTCTCCAATATGATCTCCAGTGCCTTCTTCCTCTTCCACCTTCCAGGAGCAGGTGATGGTTGTTCTTGTGAGGGTTTATGTGCAAGTCCTTTTCCAGAGAAAACCACCTTCTCCAGACTGCATAGACTTGCTCTCAAGGCAACAGCCCTCTGACAGCACAGCTCTTACGGAAAGAGCCCTAAACAAACAGTCCTGCCATCTGACCCAAGACTCGTAGGAAGCTGGACAGTTTCCAGTCCTGATTTAATTTAGATGACAAGCAAGTTGCTCATTAAAAGCCAGAAGAGTACATCTATCAACAGGAGATCAGAACCAGATCCTTCAAGTTTCACCTCAAGGAGTTTCCTAGAACACAAATACTAAACCAGCATTATGTATTCAAGTTAAAATGAGTCTTTAAAAAATATTAAATTATTTAGAAATAAACATATATTTACTGATCATTTGAAAAAATACAGTAATTTCCCAGAGACTAATTGTACAAAACCTTAAGAAAATTACATTCTAACTAATTTTATATGTGTAAAATTGTCAATGGTCTTAAATATCATCAAGATCAGTGAAATCTATTATATTCCAGTTAAAATATCTGTCTTCAGAGAGTACTTAGAAGACATTTTTCATTCAAATTGACATTACTCGCCATACTTTATCAACAGATCTTACATATTTATAACAATTTTTATAGTAATTGGAAGCCAGAAGATGTTGTACCTAGAATATTCCATCTTCTCAAAAGGGCAACAGAAAGCCAACATGTTTTAAATATTTAATGAGGACTAAAATCAAATTTACATAGTGATATGCCACATTTTCAGCTAGTGATGAAGACAAACATCTCTGCACATTATCAGTAGTTGAAAGGGTAGTCATTTCTATTTCATTTTGCTTACAGAATGTCTCTAGAGATTTTCACACTATTGTGCATTATTTCAAATGCTTCTTTTAGTTTTTTATTTAACTAGTTCACAGTTGATATAAGTTGGGACACTACAGTTTCAACAGTAAAATATTTGGCACTTGATTGAAGTTTGAGATATGCCCTAAAATAATTGTATTTGCCTTCAGCAAATATTTTATTTGAGTTTTGAACAAAACTGCTGATGGAAGCTAATGAAAATTACTCCAGCTCAAAATGCACTGACAGATGTGCTCTCTAACTAGGGATTTCCTTGGAAATTTTCTAATTTTCTTTCACTAATTTAGCAAAGGTTTATTTAAAATCTATTAGAATGTGCTGAAGCACAGGGTAACGTAGTATCTGGTCATGTGAAGAAAGCTAAAATGTTGCTGAGAAACCTAAGCTCTGCCATCTGGAAATGGCAAACAGACATCAGAAGTGCTAATGACCTAAAATGACCTAACACTTTCTACTAAAAAAACCAACCAAACAAAAGAACCCAAAACAAAACAAAAGAAACAAAAAACCACAAAACCACACTCAGGAAAAAAAAAAAGCCAAAACAAAGCAAACAAAAAAAACCACAAAAAAAAAACCAACCACAAAAGAGTAAAACCTATAATTTATTTACCTTTTAACCTATAATTATATTAAGAATTTATAAAATGGACATCATAGGTGATCACTTCCAAGGAAAGATTCTCTTTCAGAGAGGTTGTGGAGTCTCCTCCTCTGGAGATTTTCAAGACCTGTCTGAATGCCTTTCTGCATGATCTACTCTAGTTTTGTCCTCCTCTGGCAGGGGGGTTGGACTCAATGATCCTTGGAAGTCCCTTCCAACCCCTAACATTTTCCGATTCTGTGATTTACTCAAATGCAGCTACTCAATTTGTGCCTGTGACCTGAACATTTGCACTATTAAAGCAGGCATGTACACTTTCAGGAATCTTCACATTACTCTACAGAATTAGCAAATTGGGATGAGTAATCTTGGATTAAAGAGTCACACAAACTCAGAAGTCCCTGAATCAATTGGATTTCTTGAAATGTGATTTCAAACTCAAAAGCTGTCTAGGGACCAGACCCATTTCCCCATGGTGAATGCTTGTAGTTCTGCGCATTGAGACAAACAGAATACCATGACCCCATTTTGAAAGAGATGTGCCTTCTGAAAGTCACAATGAGGAAACCATGCTTGTGCTTACCCTACTCAAATGGATAGTGAGGTTATTTACTAGGCAGGGTATTTTTTTTCCCACAACTTCTAGATGTCCATAGAGAAAAGCTGGCTAAATTTGCAAAACTGTTTTCTATTTAAAGGAGAAATATATGTATGAGTAACATTTGGAGCACCGTACTTCATGGGAGAATTCTCAAGACAAAATAAGCCATATTATTCCCATGTAATTTATTTTACTAACACTTGGTGTACATGTGTGCCCACTCACTCAACAACATGAGAAAAAAAAAAAGGCAGATCTATTGCGAAATTTTGTCATTATTTCTATGTTGGAGAAAACCTCAGTAAAGCATGTTTCTCCAGCTAGTTACAATTCCCTTTACCTTCCCCATTCACTGGCATTTCCTAGCCCTGCTGAACACAAACATACACAGTCAAACATGTGTTGGGTATGTAGGAAACAAGCCAAGGCACCAGGAGCCTGAGCTATTATTTTCTCAAGTTTAGAATGTAGAATTTACCCACACTAGTGCAGGATGTTCAGGGAAAAGACAGAAAAGAGCGCAATGATAGATGAATCTAGACTAAACAATCCTTTATTCCGCAAATAGATCTTGCTAATACAGTAGCATATGAATGATCAGCTCTTCCACAGAGGCAATCCTGTCCCCCCAACAAACGAAGGTATAAAATTTGACATGGCAAGTATTGATTTCCCCAGAGAAATTTATTTTCCAAACACAAGTAAAGTATTATCTCAAATCAGCAATCAACCCTCAGGAGCATTCTGCATTTAAAGATATTTACAACTATTACACTGTAGTGCATATCATGTATAAATAACCATGTAAGCCTAAGTGCAATATGTATTTACATACAATTCTTGAATGCATTAAATATGTGTTGCCATACTTAATTACTTCTGAATCAACACTATTTTCAAACAAATTTTCAGTTCATTTTGGTTTAATTTACTAAGGCACAACCCAAAGCCTTTTCACTGGAAGGAAAAATTCCCATCACACTAGAATTGACTTAAGATATGTTCTCAGAAATCCTACTTATCACATCAATATTGTAGATCTAGTCTTCTCTGATATCATTTAGTGCCACTTCACTTAAACTAGGCAAATTGTCAATTTATTTTAGTATTTGAAAGAATTTATAGTCTATTTCATCAGTCAAAGGTGTGGATCTCCAAAACAAGGCTAGTATTTGACCCAGTTTTAACTGATGTTAATCAAGTTTTCCAAACTTGAAGAGGAAAACTATAAATTGATTATATGTGGATATATAAATGGATATACCTATTCCATTCAAGAACACATACTCAAGATTCATCCTGTTCTTTCAACATGAGTATATCAAAACAATAATATGAAACATGGAAACTGGAAAATTTAATTCTTAAGTGGTACATACAGCTCTCTGACATTCCTCTGATGAATAATGATGATCTACAACTAATTCTCTTCCTAATTTATTCCATTAACTCATTGTCTATTTGCACAATTTATTTGCCTATTCAGGGCAAAGAGTGATTTCTGCAATCAAAAGTAACTCTAAGATGATACTAGTTAATTTTCTGTGTCATCCGATTAACTTTTAGCAGTATATATAATCTTTTACTGCTACAGGTAGCACGTGTTACATTAGTTTTACAGCAGAAAAATGTTCACATACAAGAGGAGTAAGACCAAATCAAAGCAGAAGTGTCAGCTGGAAAAAAAAAAAATGCTCTAACTCTAACCTTATCCTCAAATGTCTTTTTGCACCAAAATGACCCAGGAACAATTTCTTTTCAGGTAATTATTCAAGTGAGAAGAATCATACTATAAACATGCTTATCAAACTTACAAACTCACAATCTATGCATAGTATTGTTTCAGTATTCAATCTCTGTTAACTTCTATCTCAAAATCTCTATTCCAAATCAGAGCACTTGGAATACTTTATCTAAAAGACATGTATTCTCAGAAGTGATAAATACATTTCTAGATCAATTTATATTGTCAAATATACTTAGGACAAACTATTTCCCTTATTCTATATACCTCCAAATCGAACTCCATTCTCTATCAAAAGCAAATATATACTTTATAGGAGAAACAATCTAGACTATACCAGACTAATTTCCTTATTCAATAAAATCTGGTTTTTTTCTATTAAATAGACACAATATTTTCTCTAAGGACTGGAAGGTCTGTTCAACATGACAAATGTTATAGTAGGAATATTCTTATGATTGTTTCTAAACCAACAGCAGGAAAATGAGCCCTTCACCATCCACACCAGCTCCCCTGAACACTCTATGAAATAATCCATGGGATACCATGAACTTCCAGCACCCGGCAATACCAACATCTCAAACACAACCCAGCTTTTAACTTTTAAACAACCAGTAAACTAAGCAATTACAGAAAGCTAAGTAATAAAAAAAATAGGGAAAAAGAAAGTTAATTCTTCATTATAAAAGCCCATTGAAAACAAGTGATTTGGATTGTACAAAGCCAGGCATCGACTGTTGCAAGAACGTGTTGCAAGAACGTGTTGCAAGCTTGCAGAAAGTCATAGCTCAAACAGAAATTAGGTCAGATTGATTTTAAAAAATAAACTGGTGTAGATGAGTAGTGAAAGATACATAATGAATGGAAGAATGTAAAGCCATTCCCAGCCATATATATAAGTCAAGATAAAAAAAAATTGCCTAATTCATCAAGGGGAAAAAAAAGAAAAATGTAGAAAAATGAATGACCAGCAGAGTTGAGGACATTTAGAAGATTAAAAATATTTCATTAAGAACACAGAATTTGTAAGTGTGCTGTATATCTGCACTGTTTCTGGGAGCAGTATTAACAGGAATAATAATACAGATAACCCCAGAAGTATTCACTAAGTAATAGTCCTCAAGAAAAATCATCTGATGTTTTTGCAAGGTGAGGTGCTTTCTACAACAACTGGGGAGACAAAATTAAGCAACAGGTGCTGAAATTAAATGGATCTGGATAACTTGCATCTCAGAATTTTGAGACAGCTAGCCAAGCAGCCTCAAGAGCATCAGAAGAAGATTACATTGCTAAGCTTTGAAAAAGAAGGAAGTAAGCAAAACAAAATCCACAAATAGGGCAAGTCAGGCAATTATATTCTTGTTAGACTGAAATCAGCTAATGGCAAAATGTTAGAATGGTTATTGTACAGCTTTACTAATAAGCAACTAAAATAAAGTAAAACTATTGCCATTCAAGATGGACTTAGGGGAAATAAAATTAGCTGTACAGAATCTTGCTTTTTAAAAATAAAAATAAACAAACCAAAACAAATAAAAAAAAACCAAAACCAAAATAACCCCAAACACAACTGTGTTTGAAAGTTTGACTGTTAAAAAGAAGGGTGTATCTTCAAAATGATTTGCGTATTTACAGAAAATGACTTAGCAGCCCATGACATTTTCATTAAGAAACTGGAATTATGTAAATTAACACAAAATACACAAAGTATATTAAAAAACCAAAACCCATAAACATTAATAGACATCAATAAAAACCTGTAAGAAAGAATCATGTGGTTTTAGCTTAACACTACAGAATTTGGCACTTAACCTCATGCTAAAAACTTTACTGGTATTTAAAAGGAAATTTAAATCATTATAGAAAAGGCTTGAGCATAACAGGCTGGAGAATGCTCCAAAATACACTAGGACACCAATGCTAAGAAAGAAAGTGGGTTGACTGGGAAAGCTGAGCAAAGAAGAGTACGGGCTGTGCTACACATCAAGTTTAACAAAAAGCATGTTTAAGTATCAAGAAACTACACTGAGAATCAGCAGTTTAGTAGAGACCTAGAGTCACCACAATTAATCTCACAGATCTTGCAGAAAAGGTTTAGCATCATCACTGAACAAGCACACAAACTGATATTAAACTACTTTCTGTATTTGGCACTGGTACAGACACAGATGGAATAGGGCCTCATTCAACGATTTCTTTTTTTTTTTATTCAGGTGGATATATTAAAGAATACTTAAGTGAGACAAAGACAACAAATCAATTTGAAAACATACTCTGCTACTTTGCAAAAGGACACAGAACTCTATCTATCTCACTTATTCAACACAAGTTTGAGGAATGTCTTTTGGGTACAAAAGCAGCTACAAGCCACATAGATCTTCACAACATAGAAACACAAAGGTATAAAAGCTTCTGTTGATGGAAAATAGTAACTACTAAAAAAAGATCAGATTAGAAATCAAATGTGTGTTTTGTTCAATGTTTTCCTCTTAAGCTTAATTTATTATTTGAATAAATTACCAAGAACTGCAATTTTCTATTAAGAGTAATTTTTAACAAATACACACAGTGTATTTTTCTGAAAGATCTAATTCAATTATTAATTAGTCCGGGGAAGTTGTATGGCTTTGTCCAGTGACTGTGAAAGCCAAACTAAGGTGACCACAATGGTCACTTCTAAACTAGGAAAGCATTCCTTTAAGCAATCTTACTGCTGTACACAGCAGGTTCACCAGTATTTTGATGCTTTTAGTGTCATGATAATGATTATTGAGCAGACAGGTGTGGTAAGGGACTGAGTAAATGAGGTAATCTGTAATTAAAAATAAATGCAATTTTAATTTCTGTTACGCCTTTGATTCTGTTATGAATGCTAGTCCACTACTTTCATAATAACCCACATTAATCAACATTATCTTTGCACCTTTTTAAAAGTTTGGTATGCGGCCTCTTTTCTTAGTGCCAAAAAAGTGCCACCATAAGGAGAATAACAGTGATTTGCATTTACTTTAAAAATATAAGTTACAGAGTTTAGGATGACTGTTGGAAGTCTGGTCATCACTAATCATACACATGTCTTTATTTGCAATCAGGTATAAACTAAATTTCAAAAGCCTACTACAGTGTAAACAATGCTTAAAACTAAACACAATATTTTGGTTTGTAAATAAGTAAACAAACATTTGGCTTTTTCTCTCTTTAGTCTCTTCTTCCAAAATTATTTAGTTTGAACTGAGTGAAGCTTATTCAAGAGAAAACAAACCAGGCAGATGGTTAAATGTTTGTATTGTTTGGAATTCCATCAATTTACCAGCTACGAAATTACCACTAGGTACAATTGCTCATCATCAGTACCAGAAAAATTAATTAATCCTTAGAGAGTTGTATAAACCAGCACATGAAGCAGTGGTCTTTCATCTCCAGTGGTCTTTTTCAAGATTAGATTCCCAATGTAATTCATATAACATAGTTATAAATTTTCATAGAGATTCATCTGCCACTTTCACCACCATATGTCACAGTGCTTCTCTAAGCAGAAGAAAGTAATGTTTCTGGAGTTTGGAGATTGATTCACAAATGCACTTAAGCACTTTTTTTTCCCTTTAAAAAAAAAAACCAAAAAAAACCTATTCCCATTCCAGACAGCACTCAAACATGTGTTGAAGCTTCTGATGAATTTCAGTGCCATCAAAAATAGAAGCACTGTTCTAAACAGAAAACCTTTGCAAATTTTAGGGAACGACATGCCAAGTCAGAACCAACAGAGAACTTCAGTGCTTTTGGGATCTTTAATACAGATCAAAGCATGCTCACTTATATTCTATTACAGAAATGGCTGTATGGTTCTAGGAAAAAAAAACTCCAATAAAAGTGTGTTTTTGCCAACTTCTGAAATGCACATCCTCCTCATCCTGCAAGGCTGGTGTAAGGCTTATCAAAAGTCTAATATGGATGTCGAGGAATGTCACGAGAAAGTTACTCTCAAAAAAGCCATTATGCAGGAGTGTGCTAGCAGACATTAACCACATGCTGCCTCTGGTTAGGATGAGACGTGGATGCAATTCTCACAGACCTGTGTAAGCCACTGCATTCCAAAATAAGTATATAAGTATAAAAGGAAAAATCAAATTTTATGTAAGAAAACAAGCCTATGTGCAGAGCCCAGTTACATTTCATCCAATTGGAACTCCTGCAACAAGAAAGGCAATGTTTAAACAGAGGCTATTACCTCCAAATAATCCAACTTTCTTGACAAACTATAAAACTCAGTTTACTGGTTATTTACATGGGAATAATTTCTTTGATTCTGAAATATAGCTATCTTTGGAATAAGATACAGCAGTTACACCACCAATCCAGAAAACTGTCAGTATCTTCAGCTAGCAATAACATATAAGCTCATGGGCTTCAGAGCCCTTACAGGGGAACCAAAAGCACCATTAATAAACCTCTTGCAAGAAACCAGCACTTAGTAAAAAAACAGTAGAATGCTATCTACACATTTCTAGTCACCTACTGCCTTATGTTTTTGAGGGAAAATTAAACATTCCTCTGGTCCAGAGAGCCATCTCTAACAGAACACTATGTGGATCCTGCTTTCCTTATGCTCCTTTCATAACAATGTGGAGACAAAGTCCTAAGATCCCAGACAAATGAGGAATGCTAGGCAGCAGCTTCAGCATGAACACTGGGAAGAGAAAAACCCAAATAATTGCCATCTAATTCCACAGGCTTAAGAGATGAGTTCATAAACAGAGGCCCAAGAGTGAAAGATGATTTGGCCAATATCAAATACTACTTCAGTGAAAAGTAACAGTGAGGCAGGTCTCCTGAGTGACAGAAAAACAGCTTCCCACATTTAGCAGGTGAAATAGCAAAGACTACTGACTCCTAACATACACACAAAAACCCCACACTCCTTTAGAATTTCAAATATTAGCCTTCCACTCTAATGATTCCAGAGTTTTGAAAGGACCCTATTTAAAATGTGTCACTTTGCCTGAAGAGAAGTATTATAATTATTACATTGTTGTTTATATACCTCTGCTCCGGGCACATCTTCATTTGTTTTTAAAAACAGAAGCCTTCTTAAAATGCAGCTTACTTTTTCCTACAGGATAGAGTATAAAAAGAACTATCTTAGCAGGAGACCCTGTACTCTTCAGGGATTGAAAAGCAAAGAAAAGAACAACCCAGAATCCTATCAGCCTTAGAGTAAGTATTCTGGCCTCCTGGAAACAGGTACAGAGACAAGAGCAAACAGATTAACAGCCCTTTAGGCAAGACTTAAATCTTGATCTTACCTATCAAAAGGCAAGAACAAAAATCAGTAAGAAAACCTAAAGAGTGAGCTCTATTTAATTTACATTTCTGCATTACTAAAAATTTGATAGGTACAATGTTCCTTTAGGGAAAGGATAAGTTTCTAATTATTCACATTTTTAAATTTAAGCATATCAGACCTGGGCTCTGCATCCAGAACTACATTTGAGGCTAATCCTCGAATGCATCCATTCCTGGTTCATGGTATCATCTATATATCTTTCAGTCCATGATTACATGTTAGTCTAAATCATGTGTGAGTTAATTCTCTATAATAAAGGAAATAATTATAAAAATACATATAAATAATATTGATTTTTCTGTATTTCAAAGTTTGAGAAAAATCAGGGAAATTAATGTTCAGTATATTCATTCCAATAGGTGAGGAATGCACATCAATTACAGGAGCACTTAAAATACATGGCTTCTTAAATTATTTTTTAAAATTATTTTTTAAAAAATAATTCTGTGGGTAGAGGAATGACGTACACTCAGATGCATGCACTTCTTGGATTTCTTATATCTGATCCAACCAAAAGTCATAGCAAATACTCTCTGGGGACTGGCAAGAGTTGATACAAAAGATTTCAACTTACTGGTTTTCACACAATTAACCAGTTCAGTGACACTCAATGACAACCTCCATGCAAACCATTCCTTTGCATTCGAAGGGTTGATGTTTGCTTCCACTGTATGGAGGAGTCTGATACAGGACTGTTACTGGGTTACTTCCCCACAAGTTACAAAATAATGATAATGAATGCAGACCCAGAGGTGACCAACAAATAACAGACTAGCATATGACACTAAAAACTGGAACAAACACAGACACAAACAAGCTTATAGAATCTCAGTAAGCTGAGTGAAGGAGGAAATTCACTAATGTATATTGGTTAATGGAAAAGGGACAAACTGTGCTGGGGGGCTACTCAGTTCCCACAGTTTATTCTTTAATAATTTCTGCTGTAATATTTTTGGGGCACATCAAAGAATAAGACAGGCTGATGTTGGTAATCCCCATCACATAATACAAACTTTCATTACCTGAGTGTTAAAGACATCATTCTGAGAAGTAGAAATTGATAAGGGTTGATTTTCTTTTTCATCCTGGGGAAATATCTAAGACTCTTTCTCATGGTGACTAGAGGGTTCACACGGCAAGGTTGACCGCCTGCCAACTGGATTTAACTCCATTCATGACAGTTCTCTGGGTTCAATCATCCAGCCACTTTTTAACACAGAGAAGAGTACACTTGTCTAAGACATGAGTGACCAGCTACTCCAGCAGAACGCTGTGGGGGACTGTGTCAAATGCTTTACTAAAGTCCAGGTATACAACATTAACAGTTTTTCCTCAATCTACTATGCAGTCACATAGAAGGAGATCAGGTTGGTCAAACAGTACCTGCCCTTCATGAACCAATACTGTCTGGGCCTGATCCCTTCATTGCCCTGCACTTGCAGTGTGAGCACACCCAAGAGGAACCACTCCATAATCTTCCCCAGTACTGAGCTCGGGCTGACAGGTCTGTAGTTCTCCGGATCCTCCTTGTACATGTGAGTCACATTGGCAAGCCTCCAGTCATCCAGGATCTCCCCTGTTAACCAGGACTGATGATAAATGTTGGAGAGTGGCTTGGAAAGCTCCTCTGCCAGCTCCCCCAGTACTCTCAGGTGGATTTATCTGGCCCCACAGACTTGTGGGTGGCCACATGGCATAACAGGTCATTAACCACTTCCTTCTGGATTATGAGGGGATTATTCTGCTCTCCATCACTGTCTTCCAGGTCAGGGGACTGAATACTTTGAAGATAACTGGTCTGACTATTAAAGACTGAGGCAAAGGCGGCATTAAGTACCTTGGCCTCTTCCTCATCCTTGCTGGTAATATTCCCCTTCTCATCCCATAAAGGACTGAGGTTCTCCTTGTCTCTCTTTTTGTTGTTAATGTATTGTAAAAATGCTTTTTATTATCTCACACAGCAGTGGCCAGACTGAACTCTAGCTGGGCTTTTGCCTTCTTTCTGTAAAATTTAACTAAATACCAGCTGAGCCAGGAAGTTCCATGAGAAGGACCCCATGCTGCAGGAGGAGAAGAGTGAGAGGAGTCCTCCCCCTGAGGAGGAAGGAGAGGCAGAGACAATCTGTGGTGAACTGACTGCAATGCCCATTCCCTCTCCCCTTGCAGGGGGGAGGAGGTAGAGAAAATCAGGAGTAAGTTAAGCCCAGGAAGAAGGGAGGGGTGGGGGGGAAAGTCTTTTTAAGTTTTGGTTTTATTTCTCATTATTCTACTCTGACTTGATTGATAATAAATTAAACTTATTTCCCCAAGTCACACCTGTTTTGGCCATGACAGTAATTGCTGAGTGATCTCTCCTTGACCTTATCTCAATCCATGAGCCTTTCAACATATTTTCTCTCCCCTGTCCAGGTGAAGAGGGGGAGTGATAGAGCAGCTTTGATGGGCACCTGGCGTGCAGCCAGGCTCAACCCACCATAGTGATGCTCAGTACTTTTGCCAGAATTTGTTCTTAAGGCTGCAAATGTGCAGTATGAGGAAATATCCCTTTGATAAGTCGAAAAGAGGAAAAAAAAAGTTCAGCAGACCACTTTTTTTTGTGTGTCAGAACCAGAAACTAATTTCCATTCTAACTACTTTTAAAATGTTTCCTGTAAACACTCTTCTATTTCTTCCTGAAAAGTTGTCAGCACTGATTTTTACAGAGGTGCCTGTAATCATCATCGTCTTTCATAGAACCACAGTGAAGGAAGTCTTATTTTTCATCTATGAGAACTGTAGAGTTCCTTTCCCTATTGTATTTACAGTAGTCAGATAGCTTGTGCTGGCTAATGTGAACCCTCATAATTTCTACTCCAATTCAGTGCAATATTCTTGCTTGTTTCCCAAGTTAAATTGCTGCACTCTGGCTGTCTTAATTATGCAGTTACCAAAGTCTACCTCAGGAAGGATTGCATCTTAGAAACCTAGCAGAACTACTTATGCATTTAGTACACTACATAAGCTTCAGAGGTTTGAAAGAATGGCACTATTTCCTAGCAAACTGAAACAACTTCACTTATTTTTAAGACAGATGAATAGAATTGCAAAATGACAATAAGAGACTAAATTATCCTCTCAGTCCTTAAACAAGCAAATTGAAGAGTCATCTTTGATTTACAGGAATAAATCTACATAGGATTTCACCAAAATTTCAAATCAAAAAACAACCAGTGCCCTAGAACTAGCCAGGAAAAGCTGCACATGATGCATCAAAACTTTAAATACAGGCCATTACATACTGATGATTTCTTTTTCAACCTAGGAAAAGAAGCTGCTTACCAGATGCTGAAAATTCAGCAGAAGAGAATCTATCGTTCTCATTACTCTGGTGTACATAAAAAGTACCTTCTCTTGACTTCAGTGCAGTGAGATGACTACAGACTAGAAAGAAGAGAAACAGTCTCCATGTTTTATTAAACACTTTAAAAATTGATACAAAGAGTGCTCCAGTAACAGGAGCTGACAGCTTTTATTAATGTAGACACATTTCCTTCTGATGCTTGTATCATATCCACCATAATTTAAAAAATAAATAAAACCTCATCCTACTTCACCAAGTTCAGGAAACTTCTAAAAAACGCCTATTTGTAAACTCAAAGCAAAGAGAAAATAAACCTAAAACTTTACTCCTCACTAGGTAAAATGGAAGGGTCTATACCTTGGAAGAAGCTCCTGCCTGTATTGCGTGATTAAACACTATTACATTAAGTATGTGAACAGAATCTAGAGTCACTATATTACATCCAGACAGAAAAAGCAGCATGATCTCTGCCCCAGACCGTCTCCAATCTGAACAGATGCAAGACATAGAGAAAGGGAATACACATAGACAAGTGAAAAGAAAACACAAAACATTAGTCAAAATAATAGTTTCTTTTCTTTAAACGGCTACAGACAGAAAGAGCATTGTAACTGTCCCATGTGACATGAAACAAGGTTTCTCATGTGGTAACAGTATCATCTTGCCTTAAGATCATTCAGGCCTATTTTAGTCACAGTTTCTATTGCTATTTCTCTCTATCTCTTTTTTTTTTTTTTTATTAAAGTAGGCAAGAGCAAAGAGATTTAAAAATCATATCAGCTTGTCTCAGCCAATTGTTTGCCAATGTAACAATATGGTATTGTAGTGTATATTAAAGTTCAAAAGTTAGACTTCAAAGTAAAACATATTGAGAAGAATTATTTATAACCTATAAACTAAGCTGCAGGAAAAGCAGTGTTAAGGGTTTCTGGTTGATCATTGTGCCAGTGTGACACAAAAAGAGAAGGGATCATTTAAATACCTTAATTTTATATTTTAACTTTAAAATGTTTGTGTTTAAGACACAAATAAAATTACTGCTTCCATCTATATATAAATACCGGCTGAGACAGCACTAGTTGTTGAGTCCAGCTACCAGGGCATGTGCATGTCTACATGTTTCCAGTACTGGAAATGTTCTGTTTTTGAGGACAGAAATTTCCTCTGTGAGTAGTCAAATTCATTTCAGTAGGATTACTTCCAGGCTTACCAACATATTGACTGTGTGCACAAAACTGGACCATTGTCCGCTGGCTACAGAACCTTGGCATCACCAAATCACAAGAAAGATTTGATTTTCCAGGGCTCTTGTGAAAGCAATATAGGAGAGAATTATTAACAAAATCTACATTGAAAATTTCCACTGAAAAGCTTTATGCAAAAATACCAAGGGAGACCCTATAAACTACTCTTCCCCCCCCCCTCCCCCCCTCTCATTTTCTGCCCAAACTAACTTGGAGTTATAGTGTTCTTTTAATTCATGCTTCTGACTTTGATGTAGCTATTAACTGAATGTGCCACTGACCTTGGCTGGATGACAGAGGTAATCGTTTCCCAAGGATGAAGTGCTCTTGAACGGTTATTATCAGACAGGCCTGTGATTTCTTTTAAACACTAGCCATGTCTCTATCTATTCTTCTGGATTGTTTATTTTGATAAAGCAAGTGTATCTCACAACTAAAGAACATGTTAAAAATCTATTTTATTTCCAGCTTGCTGTATCCCAGAGTATAGATTTTCTTCCTGTGTTTGCTTGAAAGAGACCTGTCTGAACATTAATGAGGATAGAGAACACTTCTGAAAATTACATTTAACTCACAGGAGCACATAGAAGATTTAATCTTCAATTTCAGTTTTTTGGTTTTTTTTTTAGAAAATCTGGCCCCCAAACCAAAGTATGAAGCAATCAAAACCATCTCATTCCAATGCCTAGAAAACTGATTCAGTAGACTTCATCAATCCTGCCATTTCCTATAATTGGGCAAAACTTATTTTTGGCACCAATTAGACCTCTCAATGCCTCAAAATGGGAAGAATCTCCCTGCAGAAATGGTGTCCTTTGCTCACAGAGGAAGAGAAGACTTCCCAGTGTTACTGCTGCACATTTGTCACTTACTGTTCCTGGCCAGTAACGCCCAAGACCAGTAACTGCAGGTTGTGGTGCAACACAAACAGACACAACTTTCTGTCCAACCTTCCCAGAGCAGCAGTGAAGTCCCAGCTGAGAAAGGAAGCCTTGATCATGTGAGCAGAATACCAGCAGGGAACAAATGCGATAAGCAAGGAGGGTAAAAAGCTCTAGTCTTGTTTGTTCTTAAAAATGCCAAAATATCCAGATCCACTACAGGTTGATCACTCTTGTTCATTGTCATGAGCACTTATAGCCTACGGAAGTTCTTGAAGTTCATCGCAAAGCACTAATACACTACCAGTATTTTTACAACAAAATACAGGTAGACCAGGAAAAAAAAACAAAGTAAGAAAGACAAAGATATCATGATACAATGAAATCCTACGTGAAGGCAACAAAAGAAAATAGTGACTGTTAGCACACCTATTAGGATTCCCCCCCAACAGTTTTCTTCTTTGAATGGTCAGAGCAATATACTATTATTCTTATAGAAATACTTGCAGCCTTATATATATATAAAAATACATGTGCACATACACACACACACATACCTGTGTGTAGTTGTAAGTGGAAGATATCCAATGGACAACTGAAGGTGAGATACTAGATATGAAGACATATGTAGTAACATTAAAAGAAAATTCAGATTAAACTCATAAACTGAAGACAGACTATTTTCTTGGTTAATGCATGTACTCTGGGAGTCCACAGCCACAGCAGATAAAAAGAAATTGCAGTGTCTGTTTCCAAAGAAGCAGACACGAAGCCTAATAAGCCTAACCAAGTGACTGAATTGGATAAACTTTCTGTTGACCAGACGGTACCCTTTCTCTGATTCCCCTTAATGTCTGACTTTTCAAATCTTAGCCAAAAGATTTGCAGGCTCCTGTGGCTTAACAGAAAGTGCACATATTTCAACAGCAACAATCTTCATTCTGCTTATTAGAGTAGAAAAAGCAGTGTGGAAAAACAAAGCAATTTCAGTCAAGTTAACTAAATTCTGAGTCAAGTGAAGTACAACTTCAGCACAATTACATGTTAGATTCGATAAGAATCAAGACAAAAGCAGGGGCAGAGTTTTCAGCATCTTAGTCACCTCCACCTCAAATACAACTTTTCACGGGAAGAGACTGAAATCCCCAGGCTATTACAACTCTTCTTTAAGATGACAAACAAGGAGAAAAACAATTAGTAAACAAGGAAGAAGTAAGAATACAGACAATTAATTAAAATATCTGACATCGTTGTTTGCTAACTGCATTGAGAGGGAGCTAATGTTAGGAGCAAACTGATGACTAACACTAGGGAAAGTACTATTAAGACTGTGGGTCCTTACCTATGCTGCTGCTTCTTAGATGTAAGGCATTATGGATGTGGACAGTACACATAACTAAGCAAAACATGAATACAAACATGCAACTAATCCCTTGCAGCAGTTTAAGGCATAACATTTCAGATACCATTTGATTATCTTTGAAATCTTCAAAAACATAGCTTGGTACAAAACAAGGGAAGGAGAAACCTTAGATTAGAAAAGAAGTGATGGCATTTTAGAATAGTTAAAGCACAGGGAATAGTAATCATGATAAGCTGGACTTGTCCCTGGAGTTGACGTTGATGCACACTGACTTGTTATCTACAATTTCTTTCTCTGTATTTGCACTAGCAGGTTATGTTGGTTTTTCTATACCATTTTTTCTAGCTACCAAAAGAACTGCAGTGAGCAATACCTCATTGGACCTGCTAAGCAATGATGTTTTATGCTAAAATTCCTGTATCCCTAGAAGCAGCCATAACATCAGAATCAAAAGATACCTATTTAAAGCCAGAATAGGTGGAGACAAAGTTTACAGGCTGCAACCTGTTCAATCCAGAGACAACAGGAGTAAGAGAAATGTAGGCAGCCCAGAAATACATTGTTTAACTTCAGGCACCTAGTATTCAGTTATCAATGAAGAGACAGGATGTGCAAGCAGATAGATAATTTAAGTGCTCAGCTTCTTCTAAGCAAACTGTTATTTAACAGTTTATTGTCAACACAATGAAGTTCTAAAATAATATGACACTGAAATGCTTAAAATAAAAGATGAAATGCAAAGTTGCTTGTTGCTCTCAGCCTTACTAGAGTTTACCAAAGATGATGATTAACAGGGAATGCCAACAAGTTTAATAAAAACAAGGCAACAATGGGAATTCTGAGGTTACAGTGAAAGCAACGTGTGCTCAAAGGCAGACAAAAACACATTCAAAAAATTGATTTACCACTACTTTTCAAGAGACAATCAACACATCTGAACTTCAACCTTAAAATTTTAATCTTTTTTCCTATAGTTAGCAATAATTTCTCTCTTTTCCACAAAGGACACCTATCTGTGGTACTTATCCCTAACAAGACAGTAACAATTATATTGATTACCTGATTCCAGCTACCTTTGTAGGACAAAGCCTTGGCCATGAATGAATAATTCTCACCTTTCTATCATGGTTTATTATGTACTAAGACAAGGATTCAACTGAAGGAGGGAACTTTCTGCTGCTAATCATTCAGGCATATTTAACAGCCTCCTAGCTTCTTTTCCTAGTAAACACTCAGTGACTGGATAATTAAGCCTCGTGCTGTTTCCCGACTGATTGGGTTTTCAGGGCAAATTTTTATTTTGCTCCTCCCACAAAAGCAGGCATAAAAAACAGCCTACATGAGTAAAGTGCTAAATTGCTGCAGTCAGAAACACTGTACCTTAATGACAGCAAAATTATTCTTAAAAGAGACACAAGAGAAATGAGCTTTGATATATCACTGTTTTCAGACCTGATCTGTTTTATAGCTAGAAAGTGGATGAAATAATGCTTCTAATGCATGAGAAAAAGTAACCTCCCATAGCATCTCTTTCACGTTCTCCTCTCTCCTAATCTATTAAAAATCCTCAAATCTCTCAAAAACAGGATACTGAAGAATGAAGATACCTGGGCTAAAACCGTGACATAGTGACACTAGCCTCCTGGCATGTCCCACTGTGAGAATTACAAGCAATGTCAACAAATAATTACAGCAGCAACATGGGGTAATATGCAAATTGTGTTTGTAATTAACCACTTGTTCTAAAAATACTAATATAATTCCATTTTGTAGATTCATTAATAGCAAATTGAACAGATTATTTTTACTGCTGTACCACAGTTTAGATTGTGCATTATGCTGCTAAATAGCATTGATAAAACTACTACAGTGTTATACAGAAATGCAAAATATAATTAGTATTCCACTTTGCATGCACAATTGCTGCTATACTATAATAAAGAATTAACTGATAAACAAGATTCAGGATACAACCAGTTGCCCTCTTTCCAATCATTATATTTTGTAATGAAATGGCATTGCTCAATTTAGCTTCTAAATATCTTAACAGAGAATAATGAACTTGAGATGTTCTGGAAAGAAGGCTAGGGAACGCTGTGTTGATAACAGCATTGTGTTCCGATGACAAGAATGAACTGGTAAAGCCTAGGACATTAAAAAAATAGTTCATTGTGCAATGAGGATAACATTGTGCTTCTGCTGTATTAAGTTTGTACATTCTCCTTTCTGTGTGTGCGCCTTTTATTTCCAGTGCATCATAGTTGAGTATTTGGGTTTTACTTAATTATTCCACAAGGTCATGAAGTGGAGAAAAACAAGACCTAACTGTACTGCAGAACAATTCATTTCTGAGTTCTTCCTTTCTATTCTTTTAATTGACTCTAATAAAGTTTGCCTGCAGACATTAAACACACTGTGAAACACTCAAGCTTGTAGAAGCTTGGTAGTTGGCCACAATCTCATTTTCACAACAAAAAAGACAACAGCACAAATTAGTAGGGACAGCTCCAGAGATGTCCATGGCCCCATATATCCAGTGTTTGAGAATGCCTTGTTTGAAAAACAAGTTACAATACTGAGACTGGCAGCATTAAGTATAAACCAAAAAATGTTACTCAAAGAATACCCTATACAAAATAGCACCACAGGAATTCTGCTGCCTTCAAAAATAGTAGTTTGGTATTTTCTGTGGTTTTGGGTTTGTTGTTTTTTTTTTTAATCACTACATTAATACACTTATTTGTATTCCATTTGTACCACTCCAAGAATCACCAAAGTACTATGTCAAACTCCTCGCTGCAACCAAACATGTCACTTTACAGCGGTTGTCTTTTTTTCTGTTCTCTGTTCATGTTTGGGATATCATCTTACTTAAGTATA
Source organism: Actenoides lindsayi (assembly GCA_025331215.1). NCBI lineage: Eukaryota > Metazoa > Chordata > Aves > Coraciiformes > Alcedinidae > Actenoides > Actenoides lindsayi. The sequence goes on along the minus strand of WTSP01021241.1, from coordinate 4,973 downwards.
CTAGCTACTTCTTGAGGTACGTTCACCTTATGTTTTAAATGTTTTTTATATTTTATGCTTTTATTTCACTCTTTTGTAGAATTACATTATCTAAACAAGAAAGAAAAAATAAGTCACTGAAGAAAGTGCTTGAACGGCTCAGAGACTGAAAACACACAGACTCTTTCTACCTTATATCAAGTCACAGTCCTCAACTGCCACAGTCTGATCTATAAAACCACTGAACAACCATTTCAGTATTTTCTTTATGGCATCTAACCATACTTATTCAGGTGTTGCTGGTAATATGGAACTAACAGTTGTGAGTAAGTGCCATACACCTATTCTCTTCACGGGCAAAACATTTATCTACATTTAAGTTACAAACATAACCATGAAATAAAGGACACTCCCATTTCCAGAATGTACTGTTTGATGTTAAAAGCTGTCCTAGTTTGAGTGAGAACAGAACTAATTCTGTTCAGTGATTTTACTTTTCAGCTCAGTTCTTCTAACTGCACTTTCTGAAG
>WTSP01021240.1:0-18842 GCA_025331215.1 Actenoides lindsayi | reverse complement strand
CCACCCCCTCTACTGCCAAGACAACCAACCATCTGCCCGCCCCCCCCCCCGCCCCCCCCATCTACTAAGTCCATTTGAGTGGGGCAGGAAACATTCCAGTAAATAAAAATAATAATGATAATAAAAAAAATACCAATTAATTCAATATTCCCCAGGAGGTCTCACTGCCCTGCATCAGCTGTTAAGAGTCAGCATGCCATCACAGCCTGGGCTGCCTGGCCCTGCTTTCCTCAGCACAGTCTGGCTGTGGCTGCCCAGAATTCCAGGCTTTGCACAGCAAGCCCTTCCTGAAGGAGCCACCTCCTCCATGCCTCCAGTGACAGGGCTGTTCCTTCACACTAACCCAGGTCCCTGGGCCAGGACAGGGAATGGCTTCGGCACAGGGGCACAAAAAACAGGCCCAAGGGAGGCTGCTGCTTCACTCACATTTATGCAGCTTGCTGTGGCTAGCTCGGCCGTGTGCACACGGGCAACACGTGCGTTTTAACCCAACCAACTGTTACTGCACAGAAACAATGCTACAAAATTGATTTTTCTAATATTTATTTTTTTTTCACCTGCAAACTGTAGCAAAACATGATCAGCTTTATTATGCAGACAGGTCTCCCTCTAACATTAGAGATTTAGGCATGTATAAATAGAAGAGCTCTCAGGAAAGGAAAACGTCTTGAGAAATGAACAAACCTTCAATTTAACTTCATGACTTCCAATACCACCGGTTAAAATGATGTAGCTCATTCATTCCAAGAGATACAACAGCACCTTAAAGTGGCTGATCTATTTCCCAGTAACATTTTTTTCACATAACAATGTGTTAAAGTTACAAATACTGATATGCACAAATAGCTATTTTCTAAGAAAAGTATGTACAGTACTGCAGCATAATGAACGTGGTATCTGCAATAACTTATTAGCCAATTTTAATATACATGATACCGCTACTTTGCGCCTGCCGGGTCGCAGGTTCGACGATGTTACCACAGCCCTCTGGTTTGCACGTTATTACCGGTGGGGGGGTTGACTTTCTTGGGTGTTGTGTATTTTATGTTTGTTTCTTTTTAAGTTTTTTTGTTGGGTTTTTTTTTTTAAAGGTACACAATGCAGGCTTTCTTTTTTACTTCTTAAAGACTTCTTTTTGTGTTTAAAGCTAATATCAGTGAAACAAGACAACAGTGCAAGAGGCGCAGAGATGTTATGTGACCACATAAGAGTTCTTTTGGGTAAAGTGTCTATAAGGCTATAAGAAAGGATTGGTTGATGAGCTTCCTGTTGGAAATTGTCCTGTTGGTGCACCAGCCTGGGGGAAAACAAGAGAGGGAAAATAAAACAAAGATTCACCATTTTTTTTTGTAAAAACACAAACACAGGACATAGGGAAAAGAAAACTGCCTAGGTGGAAATATTTGTGGTTTATGTTGCCATTTTTTTTTTATCTGGTGGTTCTCTGAGAAGACAGCACTGCAAACACATGGTATCATGTACCTCTGTTTGGCTTGAACAGCCTTACAAATGCTGTGTCATTGCAATACTGACTTGCATTTAGGAGACTCACATGCTGCCTTCCCTTATTTGCACCCAAAAAAACCCCAAGACAATCTTTGTGTCTCTAAATGAAGCGTTACAGATTCTGCCTCTTCAGACAAAGACAAGTTATTAATATCACGCAACAACTCACTCACCATAAAAGGGTTACTAGATACTCCAACAGCTGCAACTTGTCCAAAAGGAGTTACTACAGGCTTTGCCTGTCCAAAGGCAGCAAAACCTGCTCCTTGGAAAGAGAAGGGAGAAGTATTAACAGTAGTAACCAATCTGTCGAGAGGTCTTCACCGCAGCTCCCAAGCGTAAGCAAGTGGAAGCTTGGGCTGCACTACCAGCAGGACTGAACCTGCCAGGAATCCCACTGTGAAAAAGTACAGCCGGGCTTTTTATTTGCTTTCAACTGTTGGGAGCTAATCCATTTCCAATTCCTACACCGGTAGTTTTTTCAACCTTATCTTATCATTAAAATTTAGGGAGAAAGTACTTCCCAATTTTCTCCTGCCTGTGTTCTGTCAACTTAGAGAATACGTTCTAAGTGGTTGCAGGCACCCCAAAAAATGGGGGCAAACCACCCTTACTGCATAAAACCCCTCGAAGCCTGAAAATACTTACAATTTCAGTACCGGGTGATGGTAGAATCACCCCTACACTGCTGCACGCAGCCAAGTCAGGAAGCTGAGCTGCAGAGCCAGAGCAGCGCCCGGGAACCCCTCATCAAACCACCATCAGGTTCAGAGGGTAATTCCACCAGAGCCACCGCAGCTCCCCGGCAGACGGAGCACGATCCCGGCGCTGGCGGCGTGACCAGAAGGGTCCCGGGGCACAGAGCAACCTACCGTTCGGCTGCTGAGCAAAGCCCGTCTGCGGGGGGAACGCCGTCTGGGCCGGGAAGCTGGGCTGCTGGAAGTTGCCGCTGTAACTGGTAGGAAGACTGTAGGAAGCAGGAGTTCCAAATCCCGCGGGCATGCTCATGGACGCGGTCCCAAATGTCGCTGCTGGTGGGCAAAGAGAGCATCCTGTTATTGGGAAGGAACCACTTCTTCCGGGGGACAAATTAGTACAATGCCACATTCAAGAAAGCCTCCTAGTGCCCCAGGGACCCCTCCAGGAGTTGGGTTTGGCTTCTACAGCCACAAAACCCATTTCATAGCGCAGGTCACCACCAGCCAGGTGCATGCTTTACTTCTGCACTTGAGAAGAGAATGAAATCACTTCAAGTTTACTAGATCCAGCACATTCAGATGTGCTTTCTACAAAGAGAATGAGTATTTTTTAATTTTATTTTTATGTTCTCTCCATCATCATACACTTCCCCCAGAGTTATTCTGGTATAAGTCTGTATGGATCAGCAACAAGCGCTTTCAAGCAGCACAAGCCCCTCTAGTTTTCTCCTCCTGAGAAAAGCATGAAAGGATCTTCCTGCTTCTAGCTGCATTACAGGAAGCTGCAAGTAAAAAAAAACAAACCAACAAAACGACCCCAAAATCCTAAGGGATACATGCATCTCCTCTCTCTTCATCCCCTCCTTTCTGTCACTTGTAATTCTCACCATGCACACAAAGTTCCTATCGCAAATGCTCTTACTGTTCAAGTACAACTTAAAACAAACAAACAAAAAATCATTCAAAACTTTTCATCTGATTCTCTGCTCAACGTTTCCAGTAAAGAGCACACAGTTCGTAGGCAACTCCATGTGCCTTCAGCAGATAAACAGGAGCACAGCAGTGCAGAAATGGAGTAACAAAACCATTATTCAGTCTTTTGGGAGCTTTTCTTGAAAGAAGAAGCGTACAGAAGGGGTTTGGGTACATTTACAGACAACCAGGCTTTTTTTTTCCCAGTTAAACATTAGACAGGACATTTCTTTTGAAATGTTCCAAGTTACAAGTTTATGTAAGTTCAACTGTTTAAAACAAACAAAAAAATCATATATTTAATGGGTACAGTTTAGTTAGCTGTTGACAAATTTACCCTAAAAAGTATTCAAGGGCAAGACATAATACAGACACGAACTGTTGACAAAGTACGCGCAAAACCACTGCACTAACACGGGTCAAGCCACAGTCGGCAGAGCAGCTCTCGAACAGGAAAACTGCTGAAGCAGCAAACGAAATCACAACGGGACGAGCAGAGACTCGGGATATCCCAAAAGGCAGCAAGATACTGTTGGTAGACACCTGAAGAGTCACGCAACTCGTTAGCTTTATCTTGTGACCACAGAGGCTACCAATAATGGTTTTGTTTTGGATGCTCAATAGGTTGTCTGTGTGTGCTCTTCTCTCCCGCTGCCCAGTTGCCAGATACCCACGCCCAGTCCATTTTAACCACCGGAAAGCCCTCCGGGATGCTGCGTGCAGAGAACCAGATAGCTGTCGATAAGCTTTGACAAGCAAGGACAATGAGCCACGAGAAACTCAATACCAAATGTGGCCACCTACCAAAGTGAGCCTGAGGAAATATGTGAGAGTGCATTGCTCCCGAGAGGCCTTATGGAAGCCACAAAGAGACCAGACAACGTCAAATCATCGATACGCTCTTCAACAGTCATTTCTTACTTATATATATAGAGAGAGAAATAGACACACGTATATGCACCAAACAATTTGTCCATAGCAATAGGTTAAGCTCAGAAAACCGTTAGAAGTAAGCGCTACAGAACAGCTTCCTCACGGAGCACACAGAGGTCATGCAGAAAGCAAGCTCGGCCTCGGAGGACAAGCTACAAGAGTCCACCGTACACTGAAAGGGGGGGAACCTTCTCTTCGCTCCTAGTCATCCCCTCTGTCCCCTAGTTCATGACATCAGCATGGCTGCCAAAGGGCTGAAGCCCCTGCAAACCAAGGACAGCGGTTCAGACGGAGCTGCAATATTCAAACCCACTTATCTGATGAGGCTACGAGTCCTTCGTGGTGATCCAAAATAGCACAGTTCAGAACGAGAGGCAAGTAAGGAAAACGCTATTTGGGGCACTAAATAGCTGAACAAGTTTTAACTGCACACTATCTCCAAAGGGACAGCAAACAGCACTCATTTGAGCAGAGATATGAATTCGATCAATTCCGTTTTAACTCGGCCCAATCCATTTAATTCAACCTCCCTCCATCTTCAAGGATAGCAGAGCTGATTGTTGAAACACATACGTCAGCAGACTGCAATCTGTGGAGGGCCAGTTAATAGCTCAAAGTCCCAAAATTTAGCAGTGCCTTTGGAGAGGAAAATTAGTGTAATCCAGCAGTCATCTAAATCCCAGTTCTGCATTTTGAAGGAAAAAAAATAATTCTGCTTTTTAAAAAAAGTGACTCAGTGGTTGTCTATGGAATTATGATTCCACAGAATCCTCCCCCAGAAAAACTAATGTAATGACTGTAAAGATTATATTTAAATATTTGCTTTACTGTTACAAAGGGAAAGAAAAAAATGGAGGACACCACCACTGTACTGAACAAGTGGACTGGGGAGGAGCTGACAACCCCAGGGCCTTGTCTTTCCTGGTTCTGGCTCCAGCTTTTTGGTTTTGAGGGCTTTCAGGAGTTGGAAATAAAGCAGTAAATTAAAACAAGTGTACCAGCTTAGCAGCAGAGCTTTCAAGATCCCCAATATCAGGGCAACCTGCTAAGAAGCATGCTTCAAAGCCAATTTGTGTCTTGGAAGGTACCCAGGTTACTAATAGCTTAGGCAGCATTAGAAGATCTTAAGCAGAGTGACACTTTTTGTGACCACCATTAGAAGTCCCAAGATTGGGCCAGAGGCAGGAAAACAACGCCCTCAGCCATCACTGATCTGAAAACAAAATGCTGAAGCTGATTTCTGCAGCCTCTTCCTGAACCCTGTGCTCTACACTCAACACACACACACGGGAAATAGACTAGAGACAGGCAATACAGAGTCTTTAAGGAACAAACTACAGAGCTATGAGAAAGAAAAAAAAAGCATCAATGCAGGTCTTGAAAGAAGGATTCTCAAGCAGTGTTTTTTTTCCTAACCTGTTGCTCCTCGGCTATTGGTCTGGAATGGATTTGTTGAAGGTGCCACTGGGGCAACAGGGGCGGCCACGAACGGATTTGTGGAAGGTGTTGCTGAAGGATTAAAAAAACCAAACAAAAAACCCCATGTTATTTAATAAAGTCTTTTTCAAATTGCCAATCTGACTCACATTAAGCTTACACAGAGATACACACGTAGCTAAAATTACCTGAGAAGTTAAGAGTTGATAACCAAACGCTTAGTTTGAAATGCATCACAACAACAGTACTTTTTTGGCATCCTTTAGCAGCTTCAAAATCCCTAGTGTCAGAGCATTGCACTACCAACTAGAAACGAGTCAGATGTTTGCTTACGGTCCACGACAGGGGTTAGTAACACTGAAATACCTCCGAAGGGAGCAGGCACACTCGAAGATGCAGGCTGTGTCTGTGCAGTAGCAGCCACGGGTACTGTTCCGAAAGCATTGCTGAAAAGAAGTCATACATCCGGTGAAGTCAGAATTGCTCGTGTAACAACTGAAGGCAACTTAACAATTATCGTCAGCGCGTAGAAGAGAAGCAAAGGCGCGTTAAGGAGCCGCTTGCCAACCACGGTACAATTCCCCGACAGACCAGAACTAGGGCTGAGCTACGAGAAGTCACCTCCCCCAACAGCGGGAGAAAGGACATCAAACTGAGGCCATCAGCAGAAAGGTTGCAAAGCAGAAGCTTGAGAGACACTCGCACTATCAAGCAGAGCTGTAACAGGCAGTTGGTATTTATCACTTCCAGGGTCTAAAAAAAAGAAGCGGCTGGCACCATTTACATTATAAATACCTGAATAATTTTTATTTTTTTTTTTAAAACAGGGATAATTTTCAGTGTGCATGTAAATCTTCCCTACAGGGAAGTGTTACCATTTAACAGCTTTAGCATGTAGTGACTAGAAAAGCACAGAGCTCCTTCTGCTGACCAAATATTCTTCATTTTATCTTCTAATATCCCACCAGAGAGCACTTCTATTATTTAAAACCAAGGACACAGCCTCAGGAGCACCTCTAAACTCGCTTGGCACTGCACCAGGCAGGTAAGCAACAAAACCAGGCTGGAGAAGCAGCCCTGAGCTCCTTTCCTGCACCCAGCCCAAGCCAGCGTGGAAGGTGAGCTACTGGTGACAAGTACCTGCTGACATTACTGGTGGACGTGTAGGCGTTACTGGAGGTCGCTGTGGAGCTGAACACGCTGTCCAGTTCCGCCAGAGCCGCGTACTTGTCCGACGAGGCGCCCGACTGGTTTGGGGCCGGCAGCGCAGGCCCCGCCGACGCCGACACTGCCGTGCTGAAGCCGCTGCCTTGCTCACTACCACCTGGGAAGGAAGAGACAGCCTTGAAAGCCATGCAGCTTCACTTTCTGCCCCGACAACGTTGAGAACTAAACAGAACTTCATGGACGGTCTAAGTTTGACATAAACTGAATGTGTGCTAGGGCATCAGGAAAAACACAGCTTAACAAGCCCCTGGCTCTTAGCAAAGTGTCCTGCTCCCCCAGATGCTCTGCAGCTCCAGAGAGCCTCTGATTTCCCTGGAAAATGATGACTCGCTGCTGCCAGCATCTTCAACTAGAAGACTTAAAGCTCACGCCCTCAAAATAATACATTTCAGCAGAAAGCCCTGTGTAATAAACCAACACAAGTGTTTACACACCATTTGTGAAGAGTAACTGTATTTTTGGGGTTGTTTTTCTTTTCGTTTCGGTTTTTGTTTTGTTGTTCAGTTGGTTGTGGTTGTTTGTTTGGGGTTTTTTTGTCCTTAACATAAAATCAAGTAAATACAAGTATCACTGCTAGTCGTTTGTGAACAACCAAAGGCAAATTGTGTTGTGGCCACGAGGCGAGAGAGCTACTCGGGCAGTTCTCTGCAACAACCACAGCTCTCCATCCCTCAGCCCTCACTATAGGTTTTAGCAGAAATATACAAGATACATTTATGTTTTATATATTTTCCTCATTGCAGTAATAATTACTTGGCTATCCACTTGAGAGTTCTTCACCTTAAGAGGAAATAAGTTCCTAAGAAGCAGCCTCCTGACGACATCCCATTGGAGCGATGTCGGTCTTACCACTGAGACATCAAGGACGCACTGGTGTAAGATTCCACAGACTGGGCATTTTGAGACAGGGTTATTTTGACAAGCACAGCCATCCCCACGGCTGGGCAGAACAGGCACATCCAAGAACACCCTACAGTACCTTGGCCTGCGCTGAAGATGTTGTCTAAATTGGCCAGAGCCGCGTATTTGTCAGCTGACTGGAGATTGGGTTTACTGGCCGCAGCTTTACCGGCCGCGGCGGCTGCTGCGCTGCTCTGGGAAGCGTTGAAGGCTCCGAAGTCAGCACTGGTGGATTTGGGGAAGTTATCGAAGTGAGCGAAGTTGGCGTTGACTGCTCCAGCACCTCCACCTGTAACGAAGGACGGTAAATGGCATCAACACTCCGAGGCAGGGAAGCCTCCCCAGCTCTCACCGGTGGTACAATAATCCCACCTCTGCGTGGGTACATCAGGCAACGCGTTCCCTTGGCCCACCCCACATGTTTAAGACTCTCTCCTGTTTCCTTCGAGGTTACATCAGGTGATCAGAAAAATAGATTTTTTTATTTTTTTCCTACTTGTCAGCCTACAGATCGGGGACAAAAAAGCCCCTCAAACTTCAACAGCTTAAATCAGTCATCATTTGACAAACTATGAGCTATTTATTAGCTGCTAAAGTAATTGCAACAACAACATTTTACTAGAAAAATGAGTATTGTCTGGGTCTTAAATATTCCAACTACAGAAGCTTCATTTTCCTGTCATGTGTCTAACGAAGAGCTACTATTTGCATTAACTTAATGGCACAATGTTTAACCATTTCACATGTCAGTTGTCATTCTAAGTAAAAAAAAAGTGCCTGTAAGTCCAAAATTAGTATCATTTCATGCTTGGATTCAGAGAGGTAGTTGGGTTCTCTGTTCTCAGATTTTAGACTACATCCACTCTGGAAAGAAGTGGTGGGGGGAGAAACACAACACAGCTCTCTTTATATCAAGTCTCGACTGACGTCGAAGATACATAAATCAAATCTGAAACATCTGACTCTGGCCCACGCAACGGGACTTCAGTTGGAATACGAAACCTCGAGCTTCCAAACCTTCAGCGTCCAGACCATTTAATCTAGGCAGGTCAGGTACGTGGATTGAACCAGGTTGTTCCATTAAACTTTTTAGAGCAGTTGGTTGAGGATTCCACTCGCACGACAGCCCACACCACCTTCTACCCAGCTCCTCGGCAGGGTCACACACACTCAACAGCAGGAATGACAGTGCTAGACTACAATGGCATACAAGGAAGCAAGCTGAGTTCTCCACTGCGTGGAACTTACTGTGTACAGCCTGGAGAGGAAAAGCTGAAGTAAATTCACCAAAACTGCAGCTAGATGAAAGCGTTCTGAACGCTGGGCAGCCAGAAATTGTGTGTGGGTTAAAGTTAACATAAGAAGGGAGAAAGAAAATTTGAAAAAAAGTTTAAAACGACACCACACTCAAAAGAACAAAAAGAAAAAAAAGGAAAAAAAAAGGAAAAGAAAGTCAGTCAGCCAAAGATCTAGACAAACAGCAAGTGTAAGCTCAAGCAGAAGTCGTAAAGCATGATCAAATTAAAGGAAAGCAAAATAAATCTTAGCAATAGGCTCTACACATGAAGTGAAGCACGCTGAAGTGTGTGCTTATGTCACACCTACGCGTAGGCACGCGCTTCTTCGGTACTGCGACGTGCTTTGGGGTCTACTGAAACACTTCTCTTAGGAGATACAGGGTCAATTCGACAGTTAGCCAAAGCAGTATGGATTTCACTTCTCGTAGTTATTTCAGGTGTAGAGCTAACAAACACATAGTGCCATAAATCAGACTTCCGAGTAGCAACAGGAAAATGAAATAAAGAAATAACAAACAAAACAAAGCAACTCAACACCAAACAGAAGGAATTCATTTTGAGTTTCCCCAGAGCTACAGATGGCTTGGTTGCATTAAAGCAGGCAGATGCAAGAAATCAACTCAGCTTAAGTACCTTCCAACATAAAAGGTAAGGATTATTTCAATTAAGTATTAATCAAAAGCGCTAGGAGTTCTACCTGGATTTTGGGGCTGAAAAGGAGACTGCCTTGCTGTGGGGAAACCTCCAAAATTACTCGAGTCACTAGACTGTCCAAATGCATCAAAGTTTGCAAAACCTGCATGTGCAGAGTTCTGCGCTGTAAATTGCAAAGGAACAAAACACGTTAATGGATATGGGAAATCAACACAAAAAACAGATGTATCAACTGAACCCATGGTCATGACAGCCTCAGAGCCTCGCGTCCTGCCTTCTAATGGCTTCTGCCAGGACAACATTCACCCTGATGTTCTAGAGCTGAAAGGTGTCCTTGAGCAAGCTTGCACGTACGACCTTCACAGAGCTCTACCAGTTCACGCTGCTTCCCTCCTCGTCACACCGGCTGCTACTCAGAGCTGCACAACCTGCTCAGCCCTGGAGAGCCTGCAGTGCTGGCTGCTGGGAAACACAGCCAGAAAGCACCAGAGTGACACCTGCAGAACCCAAGCCAGGCATCGCCCTAAACACTGGCTTCCAAATCTGGGGATTTGTGGACTAACCAAACGTTTCTTGGGGAAGAAAAGTGTGCAAGTGTTCCTGTAACATACTGACAATTTGAATTCCTCATATACAAAGTGCTTCTTCCTGGGGCAAATTTAGTTTAGCACCACTTGAATAGTTTTGGCCATGTTAATAAATTCATTTAATTGCAAAATTCAGTTTTTAAAAAGGTAAATGAGAGTCCAGAAACCCAGGAAAGCAATACCCATGTTAAGAGAGCATTCATAGAGGGTATCCACAAAATAAAATCCAAGGAAATTTCGAAGAGTGTCAGTTTTCGCCTTCCCTTCGTGCCATGCTATAGAAGAAAATACAAGTTAACCCCCATTGAGTTTCAAACAGCTGGACATTCAAGCAGTGACAGACTGAACTGGAATTATGTGCCTGAGAACCTCCACAGAAAAGTCTTAAACACTCTTACAAGCAAGTAGCGGGGGGGGGGGGGGGGGGAAACAACCCCAAACAACTTAAATCAAATGCAAACCAAAGCTGTGTATATAGGTGATGTGTTATCTTTTTTGTTGCTGCTACCAGTATGCAAACTCCAGAGTGACCTACCATCATCTTCAACATCCTGCAATCTCGCTGAAGTGAGGGACCTTTGTCAGTGAAATACTGACAGTAAACAGAAGGTCTCTGTGTTTCCCCATCAACCTGCAACCATGTCCTGAGCCAGCTCAGTCCCTCAGAACTCAGAAAACATGAACGTGTCAGAAGCTGCGCTCAGTGCATGATTTTCAAGCTTTACATCTCCACGTTACGGACGACAGCTTGTTCAGATTTTCCTATCAGCTGCTGCACTCAGTTGTGCCTTCACTGCAGAAACAGGGAGTTACACTGGGAGACCTGAAATTTGCTGGTGCTCTCGAGCGGTTTCCTCGGTTAACCGTAGCGTGCACCAAGAGCAAGAGGAGGGTCCAGCCCCGGTCGGCACGGCTAAAGCCGAGCCCGAGCACACCGACCCGTGAACTCTGAGAAAGCACTGCTGGCCTAAGTGCAAGTTCCTCCATCCCCTGCCGTAGCGAGCAGTTACAAACAAAAACTACCTCTTTCTACAGCTCCTTAAAAACTCATTTTTTGCCCAAGCTGGTGACCACACCCATCAACCCCCCTTGTGTTGCAGAGCCTGTAACGTTTTGTGGTGCATCTCGGTTCGCACCCTGCCAGGTCTCTGCACACAGACCAAGCCTTAGCTGTGTTCTAGCTCAGCAAGTCAGAAAACACCTTTGGCTAAAGCAGCCTGCAACACACATTCAGCTACTGAGTGCTCAGAAATGGCTTTCTGCCCTTTAGAAGCTGACTTACCTGCCCTGAAACCCTTTTGGGTTCTAGTACTTACGGGAATGACCACAACGGTTAATTATTGAAGCAGAGAACTAGTCTGTACCACTGGGTATTCCTCTCAGCTCTCAGCCCTTATTTCAACCAGGAATTAACAGACTCTCCTGTAAGTTTGTTTACTCTGTAATGCTCATATTGCTTTTTACTCTTTTAAACCCAGCAGAGAGGCAGTGGAATTTTACCTAGATTTGGAACACAGAAGTGAAATTGTTCTTCAATGAAATTTTCACCTCCTGGAACCCACAAAGAGTAGTTATGTGTATATAACTATAGAAGAATCCCACAACAAGTCTGGAAAGAATAAATTATTAGAATTAAGTATCTTCACCCTCTTGGGTAACGCTGTACAACACTGGCCTCGCAGCACAAGTTCTCAGTTAAATACAACTCCAGGAATGTGACTAACGTGAAATCTCACCTTAAGGGTTTTTCACAGGACACACTGCAATGACAATTCTTATTCTGCATTACTGGATTCAGCTAAATATTTCACAAAAGGATTTTTATTTTTTTTTTTAAATTAACTTTGAGAGCACCCTTCCTTGTTCTGCTCCTCAGGTTGTGCCTTAAGTGAACATTTCTAGGGCTGATTTGCAAGAACTCTCTTCATCTTGCTGGCTAAGCAGCACTGCAATTTCTCTCAGAAACACCAGATAAAGAAGCTCATTTGGAGAAGGCAGGCAAAGGTGCTTTCCCACAATTACAATGCCAGTTAGCAGCAACATACTTCAATGACCACACAATCAACTTCTTTAGGACCTACTTCTTTGGCTCAAGATCTTTCCCTGAAAATAAACCCCGAGGGCTCAATATATTTTACTGAAGTCATTCTTTAGGAATTCGAGGCCTACCCCCTCCTGCAGTCAATACATGTGCTCAGAGCTTGTTGATTCTTCCTGAAACTACAGAACCCTGCCCTCGCGGGCGGCATTCAGATTGCCAAGAGACACGCACACAAAAGGAGGTCACTCTAAACTGAGGAAGCCTTTGTTTTTCTTCTAACAAATTGACAGGTATTGTCAGCGTATGCGAGCTCCCTTAAAGTCTCTGTAGCTGCTTGCTTTCCATCAATGCTCTTCCTATTAATTTTCAGGAAGAAAATTGAAGGTCTAATATCAGCTTCTCCCTGCATTCTGTTACTCATCCTCTCACTCTCTCCCCCGAAGAATTTCAAGTTCTAGTAGTAGGCAGAAACAGTCTAATCATCCATATCACAGAAAACAGCTATAGCAACTCCCACTCCAAAAAGCAGGATTATCAGCCTTTGTGTCTTCAACCTTTCTTTATAAAGATCTAGAAGAAATCTTGAGCAATACAACATTATCAAGGTGCAGAAATTACAGATACCTCAGGAAGACACCAGTCATGAAAACTTAAACCAACATTTTTTACATCGAAAAGGGACACACTGCTGAGGATACTTACCTGTATGACTGTTGAAGTGTGCAAAATTAGCAAAATTTGCTGTAGCGGTTGACTGAGGAGGAGCAGCAGCAAAGATATCTGAGCCAAGGTCACTGAGGAGGTCAAATTGTTTCTTTTCTTGTTGCTGCTGTCCTTGAGATCGAACTACAACAGGAGACTACAAACAACATTTCCATTAGCCGGTACAAGACAGCTGGTCTTTGACCAAACCCACTTGTGCAGGAGTTGCCCGTATCCTCAAGGCAAAACGCTTCATCAACACCCTGTCTGCCCTCCAAAAATCTAAGTACAGTGTTGTTTGGCTTTATGCAAGAGCACAACAGGCACTCCCAGAGAGCCACCCAACACTTAGAGAACACACAGCGAGCAAGAATGAAGGAGGATGCTGGTCACCCACACGCTCACTACTCAGCGCATGGTTAACACTATCAGCCACTTCATTCTTACAGTAGAAAAATAAACATGAAAATATATCGCATGAGGTTCAGGCTTTAGAGATATCGTAGCAGAAGGTAAGCACGATGAAACTTGTCCATTGCACTGGAAAATTCTGCTTACTGAAAGCAACCATTAAAAAAAAAGTCCCTCTGGTCAACAGAAACAGGCTTCCTTTAGAAGCTGATCTGCAAACACCCGTATACTCGAACACCACACACAAAACAAAGCTGTCTTCAGTGACCATATTGTTAGGTTACAGTTATTGCAAGAATTCTTCAAGAAGAAGTGTTGAAGAGCTCTGTGCCCTCCAGCTCTGTCACTACTCACTTGGCTGGGTGTGCCCTTGTTTAAGTGCAGTGTAGGTGCAGCTTCTCCCAAGAGAGATTTGAGAGGTTTCACCTCGGGCGTGCTGCTCGTGCTACTAGCAGAAGACCCCGATATGGATGCATGGACCGATGCCACAACCTTTGCTTGCTCTGGAGGAACATACCTACAGTCAAGAAGAGCAATGGTTCTTACAAGTTTATCAGGCAGAGTTCTGCTCAGCATTCCTAAGACACGTGCAAACTGGTAAAGCTCAGCTTGGCTCTTTTAACTGCTGACCCTACCACCAGTTCTATCAGCAGTCTGCAAAATATCCATTCTTTCAATACGCCAAGTTTGGTTATTTTTTAAATGGACTAGAACATCAAGTCATCAAGATTTTATAGCATTTAATACAAACCACGCATGTCTTCCACTGCCTAAAGAGAGCCTGCAAAACCCTTTACTTGACACCATTGGTGACATCCCCTCAAGCCATTTCTGTCCCATCACTATGAACTACGTGTGGACAGTTTGTCTTCTCTGCTTCCCGTAGGAGCTCTGAATAAACTCCAGAAACCATCTCACTTCAGAGCCGTGCAATCTAGCTCGAAGAGCACACAAGAAAGCAAGCACACTCGAGAACGTGAGGGTAATAGTCCATCTTCACTCCATAGAGGCAATCTTTATAATTGTAAAACTATCTTACCATCTTTTCTTTTCATATTTTTCCTGTAGAAATTCTTTTACTTTCTGTGGATCCCTGAAGTCTGGAATTGCTGATGATCTATCGTCGAAGAGGCCTAGCCAAATCTGTTTGCACACCTTATAAAAAAACACAAAACCAAAAACAAACAGCCATGGATTAATCACAAAACATCTTAATTCATAACGTCTTTAAGTTTGCAATTGTTAACACATCCAACAGCGTGTGACTGCACACTTTCTGCTCCAGACTGAGCTGCTGTAACAACTGCCTGGTGCACCATGTACTGTTCTAAACACTGAGAAGACCATCTGTCACAGCAGGACCAGCAACTCCTAACACCCGGTGTCACCACCAAGTACTGCTTCTACAAAATATTCATAGTATGTTCCCATGAAGGGTCAGAGCACCCGATTTCTATTAGTGATCTTAAAGACTTAACTTTTTCATCTATTCTATATGTTCCCTTACCTGCACTTCAGGGTTTAAACAGATTCCATATGCCATAAAACTAAACAAGACAGAGGAGTTGTCACATGGAAAACGTTTTCTCTGACCACCTGAGTACTCTGCAAGTAGCCTGAATATGCACCCAAAGGATACACCAAACACCAGCCACCCCCTAAAACCAGACTCTGCCATTTTAGAACAGGTTTCTTCCAGAAAGGTGGAGTCAGAGGAGCTTTGTCTCTGCACTGCATACCCTTCCTTCCCACGAGTCCTGACCACCCCCTTTCCCCACCTCCTACGAACGCTGCCCTGCACCCCTGCGAGTGTCACGTTGTCAGCACTGTCCCCATGACCTTCCCAGGAAGCACGTGCTCTAACAAGCCAGAGCTGCATAAACTGTTGCCCTGAAGTTGGCAAATCAAGGTGGAATCTGAGATACTTCCACTACACCTTATTCCCCAGAGATTTTTCTTCTCTACATGACCAGGTAATTTCACCAAAATTACTGTAGCAACTTAGCATCTTCGGGAGGCTAGCTGTCAAACCTGGGAGGCCTGACAGGTCCTTTCAAAGACTGCTCAGGATTAGAGAGATTAGACAGACAGTGCAAGTATCTATTTCACACTTGACGTGTCTCAATTTTACACAGACATTTAAATACTCATCTAAAAATAAGATCAGTAGTTCCTATTTCAGTACCCTCAGCTCCTCAACATTCATTCAGCAACGGTACTCCACCAAGGGCTAAGCTCAGCACACTGGTTGCTGAACTTAGCCAGTAATTCTTCGCAGTATGGCAAGAGATCAAACAACACTGAATGTATTTGTTTAATACTTCTTCATGCAAAGGCAGAAGGTCTCAGTCACAAGGCTGTTCTAAAGTAATAGCTAATGCCAGGGAGGACTGTTTTAGTAGTAGCAATCTTTCACATAAGCACTGCTTTTTGCTGACAGAATTTATCAAGCCAGAACATCGGTGGGTACAGCTTTAGACACCTGCAGCGGACCATCTGAGCTGGGCCAGCAACCGTGTCTCCATACTGGTGAGTGTAACTGTACCAACCAGCAGTCACACCAGCTGGGGAGGGGGTAGAGAAGTCCCATTTGTGACTAGTTATGGAATAGAGCTGGTGGTGTCCAAACCTACATAGTACCCCCCAAGCCCCGACCCCAACTTCACTACCGGGAAAAACATCGGGAAATGCTGATGAAAAAAGTTGTGCCTGCTTTCAGACAAGCAGAAAGACAAGTGTGGTACCAGCCTCTCCTCGATCCTGTACCCAGCAGGGCTGTACCGTGATCACCAGTTGGCACCCAGCTGAAGATGTGCTAGTGAAGGAAAGAGGAGGTCCCCCCTTTCTCCTGCCACCCAAATCAAGGCAGATCAAAGCAACTCATCACAATTATCACATCACCAGTGGCGCTGAAACCTGTACTGAGATCAGCTCACAGCAACAGTCCAACCACCACCCAGTCGTTCACCCTTCTCCCTCCCCGATTTCTGCTTCACTTTCACCCCGCAGTGTCTAAGCAGAGCGAGGGGAAGTGGAAAACCCAACTCATGGGAAAGAGTCTCGAGCCTTCCTGAGCACTAAGAAGGGTTCCTAGGAGACATGTGAAAGCAAGGTCCTGTGTGGCTCTAGCTCATTCACCAGCAGATAGCAGCTCCATCAATATGCAGGAGGGTATGGAGGAAGAGGACTGTGTTCTCCAAACACACTGCTGGGCTAACATGATGCAAGGTCCTTAAAAGCACCAAATCCTTCACTGCCTGGCCAGCTTCTGCCAGCCTTCAGAAAGCAGGCTTCCAAAACTGCCTCCTGGAGCAACTCATCTAAACGCAAAATCAGCAACAACCGAAATATGCCTTAAGTCACTATTATCATTTGTGGAATGAAACCTCCCAGGCACTGTTTATTGGCCCTTGTTACTGGTAGCAGAGAGCAAAGTATTACCCACGGGGAACACACGACACCACACAACCACCCAGCAAGAGAACCCAGGCTTTGGCACGCGCTCTTCAGCAACAGCTTCTCATTTTAACAGTGACAGCAGTGACTGTACCCGCACAGGTTAAAACGTTGACTTCACCACAACAGGGATGCCAGTTACATTTCACATCACTTTCTTTACCTAAAGGGTTCTCAGCGTCAGTACAATTTCTCACAAGTCTTAAACACAGACGAGTCCTTTCCAAAGCCAAATTTCATGTCCTTTAGAAAGCCAAGTTTCACAAAGCTGTAATATGGCCCAAGCAGCTGTTAAAAGGCACCGTTTTGTCCCTTTCTGTGTGAAGTCCCACACGAGGCTTTGAACACCAGCAGCCCTTCCAAGCAAGCACCGAGCACGCAATAAAAGGCCCGTTGTCTGCCCTTGTTTGCTGGTGACCTGTACGCTCTTTCTAGCTACACTTTTGTTACCATCATCTGACTTGACAGGGATCCACAATGCCGCATTGATTGTGCTTCCAGCCAGCCGTGATACACAATTTTCAGCTCGCCACAAAAAAGCAAACGGCAGCGTGCTGTGCAATGCCACAGGATGAAATCCAACTACAAACCCACTATTGTCAGAAACAGAACTCACCCCCTCCTACAATCGCTGGGTTTTTTGAAAGTTATCTTTACAGAGTCTTCAATTAAGTCGCTAACGGGAATGAATCTTGTGCAAAGAAAAGTTTGCCGTGAGAAATGTGAATAGTTCTACTGACCAGGCCATCACATTTTTTTTATTTCACTCTGATGAGTGACTCTTAAAAAGATCAAGGAAATTTATGCCATAAAACTTGCTTTTGAGTTATGGTGGGGAACCATCACTCAGCATTTACATCTTGGGTACCCTGACTACTCCCCACTGATCACAGCTCTTACATCTACTACTTGAATTTGACAGCATTTGAGATATGAAAAGATTAATTGTAGAAAAACCAAATAGTCAACTTCAGTTGCCCATACTTACTTCCCCGTGAGCCTCAGTGGTATGTTCTGCCTGGCACGGAAGCTGCCAAGACAGGACACCCCAACAAGCTGTGTGTGGATGGCCGTGTGCTGGCACATGCTGGCTCCTGCCCAGCCATTACTTGCAGGGCATGGGGGGTGAAAACCTACAAGAAGGTAGTAAAGGGCATATAAATCTGCACAAAACCAAGCTTTAAGCAACCAGTTGCTCTACCAAGCACAAAGTTTTATACTTAGTTTTTCCTCAGAGAAACCTACTATTGGAGGAAAAAACGAAGCTATTTTCAAAAGAAGCAAAAATTCAGAAGATATACTTAGAGTAACTTGAACGTGATATCCCCAAAAGCACGTGTTCCCAGACACCTCTCTAACTGCTCATGCACAGTCAGACTTGCAGAGCTGATACAGAAAACGCTACTGCCCAAGTTTCATGATACATCTTCAGCTCCGTTTTCCCAGAATTACTCATTCCTGTGCTTTTGCAGATAATACACGAAGCAGCTTCGCAACTCACCACAAAGTTACACAACGCTGCTATTAAGGTACAGGCTACAATTTCTGCGGCTTTCTGAAACCCTCCTCCATCAGCCCATCTTCTTGGGGATACTCTGGTTCGGCCACTTAATGTTAATATTGTTCTTTTTGCAACAGTAGCACAAAAGCCTCTGCTCAGAAGCTGTGTTCGTGCACCAGAAGCCTTGCTATACCCCTCCTTTTGATAACCAGAGCTCTGCTAAACGACACGCTCTGCTCCGAGGAGAAGAGCCTGGCGAGCCTGAGCCAAGAGTAAACATTCAAGTTATGTGGAAGCCCCTAGAAACAGTGGAACATATCCAACAATCCATAATCATTGTCCACTGTCCCTGAAAAGTATAATTAGTCCATGTCCCACTAGTTCACCAATGCAAGAAGGGAAATGGGGGGGGGGGGGGGGGGGGCAGGCACCCTGAACCCCAGAACGTCCAACCACTGGCGCCAGTGGCCATCACATACTGGTCGAGGGGTCAGCGACGCGCAGCCTTGCGCTCTGTTC
>WTSP01021239.1:0-12154 GCA_025331215.1 Actenoides lindsayi | reverse complement strand
CAGACACTGTCTGTGAGAACAGGCTGCTAACTTCAGAAAGTGCAGTTAGTTAAAAGAACTGAGCTGAAAAGTAAAATCACTGAACAGGATTAGTTCTGTTCTCACTCAAATCAGGACAGGGAGAGAAGTGTCACTGATCAAGGATCTGTAATAAAATGAAAATAAGGGATTTTAAAATAGTTCTGCATCATTTTAACCCTTTTTAATATCAACTACACTTAACCTTGTCTCTTAGAGGACCGATCCAATTGGCATCAGAATCGTATTTGGGGAAAAAGGATGTAGAGGTGCCCAACACTAAATGTTTGCCATTTTAACAATAGGAAGATTAGCACTTAAGGCAAGGGTTCTGATCCTGGTGTAATATGCAATAAATGTTATCTTAAAGTTAGTTCTCTCCTGAAGTCACAGAGATGAAGTTAAGAAATAAATCCAAATTAGATTCCTTAAAAGTAGCACAGCATTCACATCATAAGTTCTTTTGTTGTCAATTAATAAATAATGTAAATAAAAAACCTTGGCTGACTCCTAATAACCAGATATTAATGATTACAGTAGCTTATCTGTTCATGATTAAAATAATTAGAAAAGTGAACAAGATCTAATACTGTTTTAATTAATTCTGGCAGCATTTTTTCAAATTTCTGGTTGTAACTGGAATATGTATGGATGTGGATATGGATATCTGCGTGGATGAAAAGGAGAAACTTAGATAGTCACTGTATATTACCCTGTGAGCTGTGAAACAATATTTCTTGCTGAGGTTTAGTGTTTTATGCCTGTAGCAGACCTCCAAGAGTTCAATATTCCACGATGAGACTAGCTGACCAAAGGGCAGCTCTTATCAGGCATCTATTCATTTTTCAATTGCTACTTCCTACCTCCAATTGATTAAAAAAAAGCTACAGTTTTATCTTAACATCGATGTTCATTTACCTTGCTTAGAACAGGAAGGAAAGAAAAAAACTGATGGTCACATCAGTAATCCTGTGATTTGGCCGATTGTTAAAAAAACCCTCTAATATGTGTTTTGCTTCATCTGAACATCCAAAATAATGAAAGACAATTATAAAGACTGATGGATAAAGACAATAAATTGTGGAAGTAATAAAATTGTCACAAGGGAAAGACAAGAAGGAAGATTTAACAAGACAGAATGGACAAGTAAGTAAATAATTTGTTTGAAGTCTCAATTCTGACATGACATACTTCATTATCTTTCATTAGGCCTTGAATACATGCATAGACCTGACCTGCTGCACTGTATGTCCCCATTGCTCTGTTTTCTTTCTTAAATGCATATTTGTTGCAAACTAATCGTGAGTAGTTGGTTTACTGATAGTTTATTGTCTTCAGAGTTGGCCAATTCTGATAAACTCTACACCTGATAAACTATATCTAAAGCCTGTGCCCAACAGATGCTTACCAGGTGAAAAACCTCTCTATGAAGAATGATAAAGGGATTTTTTCCTGCATAGATATCAGAGGTATTCAAACAGCGTGGTTCAGCTTATGAGCATACAGTCAGAAGATATGAAACTAGATTTCAACTATTTTCACCCAAATTAATTTTTTTTGGCTAAAAATACACTCAGCTGGATTTGATGGACCAAACGCATGCCAGCAGCTCCAAGAGCATAGGCAAGCATATAAATGGTTTATACATGATTTACTGAGAAGTCACAGAATATACATTTCCTTGGCTTTCTTGCATGGCAAGATGGATAGAGATTGATACTGTAGATGTAATGAAAGCAGCAGTCTTCACACTTTGTTTACATTTCATTTGGTTCAGATACCTGATGGACAACCTTTCATTAGCAAAAGGCGGGAGTGACCAGCTAGGCTTTAGTATGTCCTTTTGACTAATTCATTCACCATTTTAGATTTCCAAGCACTAGCATGCTATTTTTCATCTGTCCTACTGGGGTATGAGAAAGAAAAGGTGACAAATTATTTAAAAGGCAGGAAATCATTTAAATGAGTTATAACTTATTGCATGCTTGGTGTTCCAGTCATCTAGATTGAGGGGACAAGCCAGAGTGAAATTTGCTGCTTCATTCTGCTTCATTTGATGATTACCTGACTTTTCTCTCTAGCTCTGGGAGCTGCATCTGTGTGACACTTTGCCAGTGGCTTGAAGGATGGTTGGGAGCATGAAATCTACAGAGTAGACTGAATCCTCATTTCCAGTATTTCATGGCAAACCAGTGACTATTTTATTTCTGCAGTGCTTCTTGTCACAATGACTTTTTCTAGAACACCTTTATGAATTAAAGTAGTTCTAAGCAATTTCTTTAGCCCAGAAGCATGGTGAACTGCCAACACAGAATACATCACAAATTTTACGTAGTTTGTTGCTAGTTTTTAGTGAACCAGCTCTCAAATCAATTATGTCTGCTGGCAAGGAAGCCTTAATGCTCTAAATAATTTAAAGTGCAAACTGTGTGGCATACAATTCCTTTCATCAGAAGCAAGATTGATTTCACCTTGTATTATCTCTGCCCTACAGAAATGGCCTTTTTTAGTTAAGTTTGCAAAGTTATCACAAAGTAGTAAAGTCTGCAGCATGTTAACACAACATCTGTTCTCAGATCAGGTAGACAGTCATTAGTCAAAGTAAAAAATTACTGAAAAAGCAGCATTAAACACTCTTCCATTCACCATTATAAACTTGTAAGAGGAGTTTGTAGAAAATACTTCACTTTCAACACTGATAAAGTTGAGCACTTATTTGGGATGGAATTCAGAATGAAAAAGTAGATTATTTCAGAGAACACATAGAGCTTAGCCACAATAAATTAATTCCACTTTATTTTGTTAATAAATTCTCCCACTATCCTAAGCAAAGTTGATATGTCAAACAGATATGTATGGGTCAGTCAAAAATATATGCCTTTCTTGAACCTAAGGGAGGATTGTGAGCTCTTTATCTTAACCCAGTGGCCAGTAAGCTTAGAATGGTTTTACTTTTAATGGTTATGAAAACATTATCCATTCTCCCTCACAGATGTATGTATCAGAAACCACCTCAGACTAAGAATGCCTTTGACAGTGTCATTTTCCCATGGCTGTACTTAGCACTTGAGTGTGAGGAAAGAAAATTTCCAGAGCTAATAGGGATTTATATAGCATATTCTTTAGATCAAAATCATCTTTCTGCAGCTACTTGACAATATACTGCCCTAGCAGGGAATCTGTTTCCTGCAACTCATCTAAGCAGATTTGAAGAAAAAAATCACATTATTTAACATTTACTGAAAAAGTGCTACTTTTTATTAAACTCATAAAAAATGAACTAGTTTCTCAGTTATAGAATATGTAATTGGTTTCAGCAAATAAAGGACAAATTAAAATTAAAAAAAAATAAAAATAATAAAATAATAGTTTACCCACTTAGCTTTAAGTTTGCGGTCAAGGTCACTCTAATAGTACACATTGCTCAGCCTTTGAAAGCTGAATAGTGAATGAGTTTTACAAACATGATCTGGGAGTCCAGAAATAAATATATTTCATTAAGATTGAATCTGTATGGTTACCTATTCCATTACTAGATCAGAAGGGCTGATATTGCGTATGCATAGATTTTTTTAAAAATTAGGGGTTTTTTTGGTAAACCTTGCAGGTGTAAAAGGAAGTCCTTGGACAAAGTCAGACAGGAATTTCAGTGGAGAAAACCTCATTTGCACTAGGCATAGTGGTTTTTACTTCCAGATCAGTTTGCCTGCAGAATACCATAATTAGAATAAACTCTGAGGTATCCCGTTGTGTATGACAGTCCTTCCATTGATTTCAATCTTTGTATCAGGACCTTTTTCAGTAATTTAACAGTAGTTTAGAAGAATAAATACTTCAATGTTTCAAAAAACACCTCCAAAGCAAAAGCAGTTATTCAGTCACTTTTGCCAGGCCTTCTATTTTATTTTCTTACTTAAGTATAATTTTCTCTTACATCTTTCAGATCCCATACTGCAGAATCCACAGTACCCTTTTAGTCATAAAACATGTGAAAAAATAGAAAGCTGATTTATATTCTGCACATATTGACATAAAAGTCTTCTGTCCTTGACTGAAAGTCCTAAATCAAACCCTAAACAAAATCCAAATGACAACTTCTTTAGGAATTACACAAAACTGAACATTCAAGTACAGGCCAATGCTTCCATATAACCATATATGTGGAAGTCATGTTGCATATCCTCCAGCTCTATTCACTACATCAGCTGAACCATGTTACCCGAAGACCTGTGACCTCTATTTATTCACCATAACTACACAGACCTTCCCTTTATCATTCTGCATAAAGAGCGAAAACAAAGCATTGTTCAACAGCAGAAAATACGACACTCTGCACACTTGCAGTTTTGACTTTTGTGTAGGTGGACAGACTGTTTATATCAATGCTTTGCTATGGTCTGATAGAAAACCAGAATGTAAGTTAGAATCAAAGTTCATATTCAAACACGATTTTAGCCATATGTGTCCTTGGGATAGCAGAAGGAGGACATGTTCAGATTTGGCTCAAAGGTAGAGCCTCATAAAATTATTGCTACTGTATTTTGTTTTTCTGAGATAAGGAAAAGAGAAAAAAAATAAAAATAAATCCAGTTTGGCTTCCTGCCCAGTCCTGAGTACTCTGTTTTAAATAAAATACCTGTCAGCATCTTTGTCAGTGTGAAAGGAGACTTCACTAACTGAAAGATCACTGCATGTTTTCAGTGTGCTCATCATCTAAGTCTGAGAAACTTACTAATTGCAGTGGATTTTCATTAAAATAAAGACCATTTCAGCTGTGTTCCAGAGGGGCTGATAGATGCATAACCATTTCCAGAAATTGGTTTTCAAATGTTTGTTAGTGCAGAGATTGTGATCTTGGAAAAGGCTGAAATGAATCAATCCCAGATTTAGAGGGGGAAAAAAACCAAACCTTTGGAAGGAGTTTATTTAATTTTTTTATTCCAACTCCATAAACACATTAAAAATCTTACTTTTTTTCCTTACTCTCATTATTGTCTTTATTTATTTTTATCTTTCAAAGCAAATATTCGTTCTGCTTAGAAAGCATAGCCAGAAATTAGTATAATAGTATGTCATGCATCTGGAAGGCATAGCTCTACCTGTATTAGCTGAGAATGTGTCTGATAAACTTACAGCTACATTTGTAGGCTACAGTTTCTTGCATCCCTCACCTGTTCACTGCTTATCATAAGATGAGTACTTTGAATTTTACCACAATAACGGAAATGACCTTGCTGTTTTGGTTTGCTTATTTCATGAGATTCCAATAACTAATTTGAGTCATCTGATGGGAAACCAAAGAATGCCTTACAGCAGCTGGATTAGATGTTCATTAGAAAGCAGACATACCAGGATGTATAAACAAGTGTTTATTTCTTCAAGCAGTATCTTCTAGATGAGGTATAATATGGCTTGAAAAACTCTGTGCATCAGAGGTTTTGCAAGTGACAGATGGTCTGACTCTCTACGGGAGAAAGGCAAGGGAAATCAACCATTCTGCTATTGGAAGAGAAGAGGGAAGATGGTACCTGCTCATGTGCAGAAGTTACCTGTGCTTGTTTGTAGGTTTGTTTTGTGGGATATTTTTGTTCAGGTATGGGTATTTATTTTTATCATTTGCTGACAGATTCAAGAAGTTAAAACCTTATTGATAGCATTTTGAGATTTTGAGTCTTATTTAAATATATACCTACTGAGACAAAAAAGTTCAAATTTTAAAACTTTAAAAAAATAATGCCTTATTCTGAGTACTCAATTCCTCTAAGGCGAAAGATACTCTTTTTCTCAGCTTTATAAAAACACAGTAGCTGTAAGAGACTCAATTTGATAATGTAGGTGCAAATTTTGCTCTGCTTGCTGTGTACAGAATTTTGCTGTAAAAATTCAGATTTAGCTCAAAAGAATTTTTAAAAAATGTACTTGAATTCTTCAGGTGATAAGAGTAGCTTAAAGATGATATTTTTAAAAAACAAAAAGGTTCCAAAAATCCTGTAGTGGACAACAATTGAACTAGAAGGGGAAAGCTTTTTCCTGGTTTCTATTTAGTCTTTATCTTCTTAGAGTCAAACCTATGCACTTTCCATCATGTCTAACATAAATGTTTCCCATATTCATGCAAATACCCTCTTCTGGTGAATCTCCCTAGGCTTCTGTAATTAACTTTCCTTCAGAGCAGCAAATTTGACAGACTAATTAAATGTTTTGCAAATGGATCTTTTCTCCAATTTGAATTGTGTTGTGTTTCAATTTCATTGGCTATTCTGACAGTGTATAAAGCAGCATTTGATTTATCTTCTTTATCTCAGCCTCCTTTATATTTATGTTCACACAAACCCTGACTTACCCACCAGTTGCATTAATTAGCGGTATTTTCAAAATCATATAGATTAAACTTTCTTAAACTACACAATGGATTTAGAAAATCTTACTCACAAATCATCTTTTGTTTTGTTTCATCTTCATGAGCGATTTCTGGAAACTTTAGCTCCTGAGACACCATCACAATCCATATCAATAAGATAGTGCTTTATGTCATCAACATTTATAAACAATTGGTTTCTCACAATGCCAGTTTTTGGTGTAATTCTTCTGCTTGCTTGCTTTCAGTGTAAATAGTATTGCTTTTTATACTTCTATAACCATAACACACATGACTAAGACAATAAATACTGTTCTTTTAATTTACTCTTCTGCTAATAAACAAAAGCAAATCTAGCTTTCTTTTTAAATATACTACTTAACTACATGGTATACACATTAATGAGAGCCTTCTCACTCTTAGTACTGCAGGAAATATGTCAGGTGCAGCAGTCAACAGGGGAAACAAAATCCTTATTAAAAGAGGAAGAAAAAACAAAATAAATTGTTGTATAAATTGTTAATTATTTCCTTTGGAACTTTGCTGTTTTACACATATAGACTGTGGTTTTCTCACTGGGTATTCACCTGAGGTTGTCAGAAGAAGCCCCAGTGCAAAACTGACAAACATATGTGATCTGACCTCAGATATATTAGTAAAATCAGATTTCATGGGGATAAGTTCTCCTTTAAATAGGAACTGTCTATCTCTTCTAAGTCAATAAACTCCCTCAGGCTAACACCACCTCTGCTGCTCAACTTTCAATTCTTCATTTGAACTACAGAGACAAGGGATGTGAATTACTGCACAGATGAATAATGATTACTCACCACAACCACGTTTTCTAAAAAAACAAGTCATCTCACTGGATAGAACATAAATATTAATAAAAGTCTTCATTGCAGGAATTAGTGTCAAGATCTGAGAAGTGAGAAGTATCCACAACCTCTGCAGTAGAACTTGCTTAAGGGGATGATAAATCTGTGTATCTATGATAAAGGTAGAAAGCAAATCTCAGTATTCAAAAAGGGGGTAAATTACAAAGGTTATTGATATTGTCTGGTGTAGTTTGTATTTGTGAGGCAACCATTTACCTTACCACATCCTCTGTTTTAGAAGTAAATGAACAGAAAAATCAACGATCCTTTTGTTCAGCTGGTTGGAGGGAAAGACAACTTCCACCTGAAAGGCCATGATGCGCTTAAATAGCACCTTTAACTGTGCACCTTACAACTGGGTTTAGTACATTACACCTTGCACAGATTGTAGTAGAAGGAGTGTAAGTAAGTGGCTACCCATTGACTTATATGTCCTCCGATCACATTTTCACTTCTCCTCTAGGATCTGGACCCTGGGAAAAAATTTGAGCCTTAAGGGAAAATACAAGTAAGAAATTCCCTCAACTCATCTCTGCACCAAGTATCTCCTCCTCCCTCTCCTCCTCAAAATGCTCACTAGCACAAGGATAAACCAGAGGCTGTTACAGGTTTCTCCACAGGAAAATAAAACACTCCACAGGAGCTGTTACTCAACACTTAACAAATAGATTGACAAAATATTCTTCAGGGAAGACCTAAGTTTAAATCTTCTCTGTTTTATCTGATTCAGGTATTTAATCTCAAACTTCGTAACCTCAGTCTTTCCTTCTACTTTTCTGGAGCTGTGAGATGTAGTACGTAGCTGATACAACATTAAATAACTTTGGAAAAAATAAAATACTAGCTATCAGAAGATTTACAATTAAAAAGATTTTCACCTCTAATCAAAGAGTTAGGATCATGCCATGTATGTCTGCTATTGTCTAAACTAATAATTTATTGTGAAAAAAATATTTTTTTAAGTCTCTTTCTTTGCTAAACCTGGATAAATAAATGACAAATTGTGTCTTTATACCATTGATAGGTAAAGAAGAAAGCTGGACATTTCTGTCCTTTCCACATTTATGACACCACTGATCTGCATATGATGGTTTATATACTGGTTTGGAAAGTGAAGTTTAAAAATATGCTGTTGTATGTTCTAGGGAGGAGGGATTCCAGCAGAGGTGGCATCAGAGAGTTATGAGCATCAGAAATTTATTCTAACAAGATTAAAACTACCATGAAATAGGATACTAATGACACTGTGTCAGCTGTGTGAAGTTATTGGAACATGGGATGCTTGCAGTTTTCTCTCTGGTGATCCTCTCTCCATGGAATAATCTTCCTGTCCTAAACTTTGTTCAGAAAAGCCCATCTTATTTTTCAACTTCTTCTAAAAACTAGACAATTTTTAATCACTTGAAGTATCATTTCATTCCAAGGAGTTCAGAGGGGAAGAAGGCAAAGGGACTGATCTACTTTAAATGAGTTTGGCATGGGTGGGGAATACTAAATTACAGGGTGCATTGAAGTGAAAAAAAAATAAAATTATAGTGCAGAATGTAGGAGATATTCAGATACAGAGCCTGTAAAACCACTACAGCAGGAATTAGAGGTTTGATAAAACTAGCATGCCATTTACTTCATGAACTTAATAACATTTTGTAGTACAAAGGGATTCATGACTAACAGTACAAAACATCTCAAAAGGCCTGGCATTATAAAATTACATAATGATAAGGGTATATCAAAGTAAAATGCTATTGAGGTAATGTTTTGTAGAGATTTCAGGTTTGCGAAGACAAAATGCTTTATATAAGCTGCAGTCCACTTTTAAACTGGGACAACACACCACAAAAAGCTTTAATATGGACACAGATCCAATACATGCACTCCTGTGTTTAGATTGTTACTATACCACGACTCAGCACATAGAGATGAGTTATAAAAGCCAGAATTTCTAGTAGAAGAAAGAAGAATGAGCGCACACACACACAAAAATTATCATGCATAAACACACTTTAAGAAACTTAAAGAACCCATAGATGCCATTATTGTAAAGTGCAGTAAGCCAGATCCAATACATAGGCCAGGTATTGGTATCATCAATTATTTTGATTTTTGTTCCTAAATATTTTCAAATCTTCCTTACTTGTTCTCAACTAAAAATATATAGAAGTAATTACTTTACATACAACAGTAATAGGACAAGTGTATGAATTTGCTTTAAAGTGATATTCAATTCAACACAAGAAATCTGTACAAGAATTTCCTTTTTTTCTGAAGCCCTGATCCAGACTCTTGGTGTTAAAACTCTCAGTGCTTCAGTATTCCAGATATTGCAAGTATTCTTGCAAATGACCCAATGTTACAAACTTTTCTGTGTTTGTATCCTTCTACTCTTGTTAACGTAGTGAAAATATTTACGCAGATGTTGAAAATCTACTTTTAAAATTAATTTTTATTCTGTATACAAAGGAGCAAAAATAAAGTTTGGAAACAAACACAAAACAAAACAAAACAAAACAAATAAATGTTGTAATTTCCCACAGGGCAAAAGTTTTGAATTGCACTCAGATGTGCAAGTATTTACAACAGTGGGCAAGACCCTCATCCAACCTGTTTCACTTGACTCTAAGAGAAGAAGGTTGAAGTAGATGACTTCCAGAGATATTTTTCCAATCTTTTTTTCCATGTTAATGACCATGTTAATTCTATATAATTCTGTATCATAAATACAAGAAATATAAGCACAACTATCTGCATGAAATGGCTGTCGGCAGAGAAGCACGGTTAAATCTATTACATAAGCAAATATTTTTCCTGTGACATACCTTTCTCCATTTACTGTTAACATTTTTTCACAGACAGAATCAAAGGTTTTAGCTTGTGGACCCATAGTTCACTAATAGCTTATTAGGAGAACTTTCCCTATTTGCTACCTGGAGACCAAAGTATCAAAACCAAAATGTTAGAAGAAAAATGGAAGATTGAGAGCTAGGACCTAGTATTGAGAAGGTAGATTTAAATAGATGAATCTGATAGACAGGATACTAAAGTTAAGCTGAGATACTCTGCAAAAATAAAGACAAATTGCAGAGCCAGTGAAAAAATGGATTGAGTAGAAATTTGCATGAAAAATATAATGCTTTTTGGAAGAGTTTTGGATTGGTTTAAAGGAAGTGACATGAGATCAAAACAGTATTGAGGCACGAGACAATAATATTTCTCTGTGGAGATTTAGCATTACCTATTCTTTTCTCCTTCCAGTTGTATTTTTGATTTGTTGTGAAAAGTTGAATTTTGTGTAGACAATCTTTTGAGGAATCCCTAACTTTGGTAGTTAAAATCCAGTTCTACCTTTCAAATTTTATGATGGTCAATAATCACTTTTTTGTTATTCTCATTTTTATTATATTTTATATGAAACTGTAATAAATTTAGTGTACCAGATGTATTTGCATTTCCATAATAGTTGTGCAGATGTTAATGCCAGGTATAATATAAATCAGAACATGGATTGATGTGGAGGAATCATGGACTCCACAAACGACCAATATGATCAAAGCTGAGGTCCCTTTATTCACGTTTTCACCAGGGTTATATACGATTTCTCTTCCTGTATACACACTACCATTAATAACTTTTGGTTAACTACTCTAAACACACACTGTTCACATGTCCTAAACTAATAAATCCTTAGCTATCCTACACCGTCCCCATCACCACCCCCCATCCTGTCTATGCTCTACTTTCTTTCTTCCTTATCTTCTTGCTTCACTGCTTTCTGCCATTCTCAAGCATATCTCAAGGATGTTGTCAGCAGCCCAATTTATTCCCACACAGTCTTGCAGAAAACAGGCATGCCTGTTTTCCTTCAGGAATAATCCTGTAGATTGAATATATAGAGATGGATCTGCTGTCTTCTTTTTAGTTACTTATATATGCAGTTGCAGTAACATAAAAGAGAGTTTGATCCAAAAGTTTTACATTTGCATTGAGTTTTCAGTTACAAACCCACTCATTGACCTACCTGGGTTTATTTCTTGTTAATTTACATTTATTATTTCTTAATCCAGTTACTATTTGAAATGAGGAAACATCACTGGGATTTCTTGCAGTTCTTGTTTCCTAGCAACATAATTTCTTCTTAAATTGACCCTTGTCATTTTCTGTAGATTGTGTAAAGCTTCTGTAGCCTTTTTACAGAATTTCAATATATCTTAGCACTAACTTAATTTTTATATTTGAATTTTTATCAAAAGCTTAATTTAGTTTCTGAATTGGCCAGGTGATTGTAACATTAGGTGTAGTAAAAACTTAGCTCTTTACCACATTAGCATTTCAATAATCTATTTAAATCAAGAAGTGAGAAAAAAAAAAGGGTATTCCTTTGAAAATTCACTAAAAAACATTTTGACAATATGTATTTAAACATGTTTCTGAATACCTATTTACAGGATGGCAGAAATTATTGTTTCTCTGCAGTTTCACATAAGGTCAGATCAGCTTAATTTAAGACCCTAGTTCTCTGTCTGGAATAATATTTTGCTAATATATCAACATATATACTGCTAATGCTTACAAATGCTGCAAGAAACACACTGTTACCAGAAGAGTCTTGGAAGACAATACTGGCAGTCATTGTGGAGCAGCTTGAGAGGTATCTCTGTCTGGAATAATCCCAAAGGTGTACTAGAAGGCTGTGTGCTCAAACACTAACCTTTAGAAAAACACTTCCTGTGAGTGTTAAGAACAAGGTTTATGAAATGTAGTGATCCAGTAGATATACATAATATGCAATAATTAAGTGACAATTGAGCTAACATATGCAAGTTTGTATATCATAGAATCATAGAATGTTAGGGGTTGGAAGGGACCTAGAAAGATCATCTAGTCCAACCCCCCTGCCAGAGCA
>WTSP01021238.1:34595-51788 GCA_025331215.1 Actenoides lindsayi | reverse complement strand
GGAGTCCCCATCCCTGGAGGGGTTTCAAAGCTGTGGAGCTGTGGTGCTGAGGGACATGGTTTAGTGGTGACCTGGCAATGCTGGGTTAACTGTTGGATTTGGTGATCTTACAGGTCTCTTATAACCAAAACGATCCCATGTTTCTATGTAGAGTTGCCCCTTCTGGCTTCAGGGAGACCAGTTCGGTGCTGGCCATTTCTGTGGCCAGGCTGGTATGGCTATGTTAGAAATGCCTTCTCAGTGTTCAGCTGCCTTGTCTGTCTGTACGACAGAGCTCTGCTTTGTGCTCTAGCAGTGAAACCACCATTCACGAGTTGAAGTTCTGCTGACAAACTGTATTCATGCTGTTTACTTCTGCTTGCACTGCCCGGGTCAGCTGTAAATCCCACCCCTGCCGAAGCCAGTGGCAGACTCAGAGTAATTAGGGTTTCAAAAGTAAATAGGGTTTGACACACTGGGTGGTATTCAGGCTGCTTCCATCAGTCCTGAGTGAAAAAGGGTCTTGTGAATGTCAGCAGGCTTACAGGAGCACCCTTATTAATATGTTTTAAAGTAGGCTACATTGTAAAATTTTCTTTTTTTTTTTTCTTTTTTCAAAAAACCTAAGTTTTAATGAAAGTCTGGATGAAAATGTTCTTTACACTGCTTGTCCTGTGCACCTGAGAATGCTTCTAATCTTCCTGTTATGTACTTCAGGCTTCTCAGCCAGATGAATTGACCATAGAGGAACATGAGGTGCTGGAGGTTATTGAAGATGGAGATATGGAAGACTGGGTAAAGGTATCATTCTTCTAAGATTGTTTTCTTTTCACTGTTGCTTTTAGAACTAGACCTTGGGACGGGAGAAAGTAATTGGATAATTTTCAGAGTAGTTTGCAGCAGCAGAGCATCTTTTCTGTGATCTCTTTACAGGCACGGAATAAAGCGGGTCAAGTGGGTTACGTGCCAGAGAAGTACCTGCAGTTCCCAACGTCCAGCAGTCTGCTGAGCATGCTGCAGTCCCTGGCGGCACTGGATAGTCGATCTCACACCTCAAATAACTCCACTGAGGCTGACTTAGTCTCAGGCAGCCTGAATGGAGACTCCAGTGGTAAATACCAGTAAAAAATTAAATAGTATACTAAGCTTGTTCTCGAAGGCACGTCAAGTTTGGATGTCACATATGAGAATTTCTCATATTTGATCTCTATCTGAGTTCAACTGTTCTCAGTAATTGTCTAAACTCATACCAAACCTACAATATTTACTTGGCTATCTCGTAGAGTTGAGATGAACACTAACTAAAATTGAGGAAAACTGAAATAATTTGACTCGGCAATTATAGAATCATTTAGGTTGGAAAAGACCTTTAAGATCCAACCATAAAAGTATGTACTGTACTTATTTTATTATTATGTATATAGTACTTACGTTTTTAAGCTCATGCCAGTTACCTTTTTTTCCCCACCCCCTCTTCCATTCTTCAGTCTGTTTTGTAAAAGCACTTTATGATTATGAAGGCCAGACAGATGATGAGCTCTCCTTCCCGGAAGGAGCGATCATCCGCATCTTGAACAAGGAAAATCAAGATGATGATGGCTTTTGGGAAGGAGAATTCAACGGGCGCGTTGGGGTGTTCCCATCAGTATTAGTTGAAGAGCTTACGGCCTCAGAAAATGGAGAGACTCAGTGGATTGGAGATATTCAGGTATGTAAAGTGTTGAGGTGCCAGCTTGGATGTATGGTATTTGTTTGCTAGGGCACTTTTGCAAGGCTGCAAATATCGGCCACTTCTTTAGGGAAAAAAAACTAAACAGAAAAAATTTAAGGGAAAAAAAATCATCATCAATTCAAGAAAAAAAAATCAGAACCAATTAAAGAAAAAAAAAAAGAAATCTGAACTAATTTTAAGGAAGAAAAAACTCAAACCCTGAGTACTTACCTTTTAGTTTTTTACCCAGCCTAATAATTATGAACTGATATATTTTGGCAAATGTAATACTGTGAATAAAGGCAAGTGTTTGGGTAGAAAGGAAATGAACCGAAGAAGAAAATTCACAGTCTGCTTCCTGTATGTAATTTATGGCATAGACTGAGACATCAAACAGAACCTTGCAAAAAGAGAATTACAGGCTCTCTCAGCCCTAATTTAATGTTTTCATACTTAAATCTGTTCTGTATCCTCTCAATTTTTGAAGGGCACCATACTGCCAAATACCGCATTACAGTAATTTTTGCAAAAATGTCCTCATTCCAGTCTGTAATCCTTACATTATCCTATTATATAGGATATGTATCGTATTATCATATCTCATGTGTAATGAACTCATGATCTTAATGCTTTTGTGTGAATATATGTGGAGGTGCACACTTGGCCAAATTATTTTCTTCGAATAACCTTCAAAAAGTCTGACTCAGTTATCTGGAAGAGGATGAAAATTTCCACTCGGTGATAACCTATGATTTAAAAAAAATATCATCGCTGTTGGATGTCTTGATTTTCCTTCCCATATGTACCTGACTGCACTTTTGACAGATAGTTTCTCTCCAGATGAAAGTTTGCGGCATACTGATGGGACTTACTGCACCTCGGTGTGTAGATAAAAACCGCCGAGGGATAAGGCTTTCTACAGCCCCTCTCACTTTTTAACACAGGTATCCCCGACTCCGAAGCCTAATAATGCCCTTCCACCGCTGCCACTGTATGACCAGCCTCCCACCAGTCCCTACCACAGTCCGGATAAAAGAGGTTCTCAGTACTTCCCCAGATCACCGTCAACTAACGGTAAGAAATTTTGTGATAGCAAAAGAAACATTGCACCTAAGCGCTTAATTTAGAATGTTCAGAGGAAAGAAAAAAAAAGAAGAAGGGGAAAAAAAGCTTATTTTTACAACGTGAAGTTAATTCAGCAGTACTGAGTGGATCGTTCATGGTGGTTGTTGCTTGGTCTTTCAGAAAACAGCTTCAGTCCAGAGTCCCCCGGATTCTCACAGCCGCCACGAATTCCTCCCGAAACTTCGTATGGCAAACTGCGACCTGTAAGTTAAAAACCAAAGGCTGTTGTTTTTATTGACGCTACAAAGTCACGAGGGCCGAGTCTAGGTACCTGAGGACGGGTACGTTCAAAGCAGGGTGGTGATACAGCACCTGATGATTTGGCTCTCGGTGTTGTGCAAACCCAATTGCCGTGTATAAAAAGGCGGTATCTCAGATGAATAGTGCAAGGAAAGGTCTGTTCACTCCCCTTTAATAATACCATAGATGTGTCGTAAAGCTATCGAACGTGAGAGCTGTTTGAGAGTACATGAACACTGGAACAAAACAAAGCCGTGCTTGTTCAAACAGTAAAGTCACTGTTTAAAGATGACCTTGACTCTTACCCATCCCCTGTCCTTCATCGAACCTGCCCCTCTGTGTCTGCCTTCATAGATGCGATACCTGCGTGTCTCTGTGTGAGGCACAGGAGTAGTGAAATCTCACCTGGGAGGAAATTACATCTCTGATGGTGGTGAAAGAGATGTTGGTCAATAAACCTACGCTGCCTTTTCAAGCACTGGGGGGTCGTTTCTGTTCTTGCCACATGTAATAACCTCTAAACAGAACTAAAAAAGAGGTGGTGACTGAACGCCAGAACAGCTTGATCATATGATTTGTACAGTCCCTGCATCTCCAGTGTGCTGGCAGAGAAATCTGCTGGCTGTAGTTTGATGTAATATGTGATCCTTGGGACTCCATTGCATTTAGCATTCAGTTTATTTCCCAGCCCCTTGATTTGAGAGGTTTGGATTAAAAATTCTTAAATTATAACGTCTATATATTTTGTAGTGTCTTTGCTGCCCAGAAGGAAAGATTTTGCCAGAAAAGTACAGGAAGAATTTAATCACTTAGAACCTGCAAAATCCATTTCTTAGGATTAACTTTGAAATCAAATTTTGTGGGTTTCTAAGTCCTAATTCAAATCATATTAAGAGGTAACACATGTATTTTCCTGGCATTCTCAATGAATGAGGCTGCAGAAAAAGAGCATTATTGGATGTTCAAAAACTATATTCTGAATGTTCCAGGAATCAGTGAGTCAGCCTTATTCGTTGACAGATGCAAGGCAGAGGTAGTACTGCATCGTTCACTAAGTGTTGGACAGAGAAGTGTCACGTTATCTTATTCCCTTGAAAAATAATACTGATTCAGCTTTTCCATTCTATGGATTTATATTTTTTTCATGAGTTTCTTGCAATTTACGGTCTTTTCAAGATACTACTGCTGTGTCCTGCCTTAACTGAAAGGACTTCTGTTATATTGCATTTTAAATATGCCTGGTTTGAAAATACTTTGAAGTTTGTTATGGTGTTGCTCCACAATTCACATTTTCCACAGCAAGTCACTCTGGTGTATTCTGAAATCAGGTGATAAAAACCCTTCATGAATTGCTGTTAGCACTTCACGTAATCTCCATCAAGAGCGATAATTACTTTATTGATGTATCAGAGTGTAAAAATATCATCAGATTTCAGCTGTATGTCATTCAGGTTAGTGATCAATTAAATATGAGTAAACCACTTAAATACAACCAGGCATTCTTGTAGTTTCCAGTTCACAGCAGTTCCAGGCAAGGGCATCATCAATTTCAGCATTTGATGTCAAATCCAAAGTCGATCCCAGGTTTATGTATCAGGTTATCCATGGTACAGGCAGAACAGATACAGGTTATTTCACATGATCTGTTTGCCCTGTCATGGCTATTAGAAAAAAATCACCTGAAAGTGGTGACAGGTCATAACGAAGAGCCTTGATGGCTTTATTGGAGACAACTGGACCTCAATTCAGCTGGTTACTCCCAGTAGTTCTGTTGATCTTAATGTACAGTCTGTATATTTGCATCATCTTGAGGTATAAGCCCGAAGTTGCAGTTTTAATCTATATGGGTTCTGAACTGTTGACAGTTTTCTGATAGTTACAGGCTGGTTCTGGTTGTTTCAGGTGCGAGCAGCTCCACCACCCCCTACGCAGCATCATCGCCGGACGACAGAGAAGATAGAGGACGTGGAAATTACTCTGGTGTAATGATTGGACTAGTTAAGTAGTAGTGCTACAATCAAGACCAAACGCAGTATTTGGTCGATCTCGTTTTTAGGCACCTTTGCATGATGAAGACT
Source organism: Actenoides lindsayi (assembly GCA_025331215.1). NCBI lineage: Eukaryota > Metazoa > Chordata > Aves > Coraciiformes > Alcedinidae > Actenoides > Actenoides lindsayi. The sequence continues at coordinate 46,655 of WTSP01021238.1, read as the reverse complement.
TTTAATAGAGCAAGAGATAGGGAGGATTTTATGTGGCAGTGACATGGCGGATTCCTTCCCACAGTCATGAATATTTTGTGCCTTTTTTTTTGTTTTGTTTTGTTTTTGTTTTTTTTTTTGATTTATATACATCATTCTTCCTCTCTTAGCACAAAACCAAGACGGGCCAAACAGCGAGCAGAGGATCGCCTTGGAGCAGGGTTCTCTCTTGCCTGAAGATGGTCCCACTTTTATACGGCGGCTGAGGAAAGAGCCTCATCCATGCAACTTAGTCATAGCATACTTCGATCACGTGCATTAGTACAGTATATTACTGTTGCCATAGGAATGTGTTAAAGATTGTCAATTCTTCAAGTAGCATTACTTGTCTGATTAGGTATTAATCAGATCTCGTGGAATGAAAAAAAGGGAACTGGGAAATAAGTATAAAGGAGAGGCTGGCTCCTCTTTCATCCCCTTGCAGAAAGGAAGAACCAGGAGAATAATCTTCTAGATAAGAAAAACTGATGCAGATCATATGGCGTTAATTACATTAATGCACACCTCTTCAATAATTAACAGTTAAACTGTTATGTTCTTTGTATTAATATTTATGCAGTACATTTAGTAATAGAGTATCTAATATGGAGGTGCTGAATTAGTAGCAACATCTTGTTCCATAGCATAAACCAACTGGTAGAAAAGTAAGTGAGATTTTTGTCTAGATCTGGAAATTGAGCTTCATTCTTTTCTTAGCAGATTTTGGGGGTTTTGGTTTTGATTTCTGGTTTTTTTTGTTGTTGTTGGTTTTTTTCTTTGAAGTATTTGGGTCACTCTTATCCCAGTTATTGCCGTGTACTTTATTATCCAACATTAGCAGTATATCTTTGTCATCAAAACATCTGGCTAGAGTTAGAAGTTACATTTAGAGTATTTACACACATTATTTAGTTTTTTGCATCGGATGGTCCCGTAGCGTTTTCCCACGTGGACCCCATTCGGTAGCCAAAGCCAGAGCACCAGGAAGAACTCTGGTTCCTGTGAAGCCTTCAGCCCACCTTTGTGGCCAAGACTGTGGTCTAAAGTTACTCTTAGGCAAGAGAAAGAGAGTAAAAGAATTTCAAAACTAATCTTCAAACTGAGATCTCTGAAAAGGAAGCTTTCATTGTTGTTGTTGTTGTTGTTATTGTTGTTGTTGTTTGACAGAAAAGGGCAGAGGATATTCTGAGATTTACCATGGAGAAAAATGGTCAGAGTAGAAGAAAAACTGGGTGAAAATGGGTTTTTCTTTGTGTACTGACTAAATTATTTTCAGCAATCTCCATCAGATCAAAGCTTCAGTTAAAAGGCATCACGAGGTTGTTTTTTTTGAGCTGTTATATGGGTTCTATTCAATGCGCTCTTATGTCTTTTTTTTTTTTCCTAAGCCAGTAAGTTTTCTACATTTAGTTTACTAACAAGGGCTATTTTTTGAGGCTGCATTTACAAAAAAAAAAGAAAAAAAAAAGAAAAAAAAATCATCTAACAAGATTTTATCATAAACTTTGCACATACTTGTCAATCCCAACCCAAGCTGGGTCTCTCAGACATTTGTATTTGCCAATCTCCTTTCCCAATGGGATCTTGAACCAAGAGTGGGGCTGTTTGAAGAAAACAATTCATGGATCAGTTATGAAATCAGTGACGGTCCAGTGAAGTCCTTTCCATATTTTTCATTCTTTTGCACCTCTTGTCCTGTTGATCTGTTTGAGGTCTTTTTATGTGTTTATCAAACTTATTCTTAAGTTTAAAAAAAAAAAAAAAAGACGTTTTTAAAGAAGATTTAACTGTTTCCAAAAATTTTGAAAGCTTCACAATGCAGAACAAAAGCAAGTATTGCCATCATGTTCCTGTTTGATTTCTTTGGCCAGTTTTTCTGTGTCCTTCATACCTGGACTTTCAAAATTCAGAAGGTGTTATTTAAAGTCTCTTTAGTTGTATTTTAAAATATTTTCTGTAAGAGCTGCTAATTTTATTTAAAAAAAAAAAAGGAAAAAAAAAGAAGAAAAGTTGTAAAAATATGCTTCCTTTTTAACTATGATTTCTTCATACAGGGCATGTATTCAACGTATCAACGTGTACAGCGTCAGTACACTGAAAGCATAGGTGCAAATGCTTTCTTTATATTGGCTGTAAAAAGTTTGTATTTATTATGTATAAAAAGCTGAATAATAAAAAAGTGGAACTAAATCCATCATGTTGCCTTGATCCAGACATCACGATGCTCACGGCACAATGGCGTTGGAAAATCGGGGCATAGATCTGTGACTGAGGGCGAACCCGACATCAGGTGATAAAAATGTACATTTTCTTGGGTATCGTTTTTATGGTTTATGCTTCTACACTGAAATTTGAATCCCCTGCTCAGAAAAATACTTAAGCACATGAATGGAAGTTAATGGAAGAGAATGGAGTTAAATCCAGCTGGTGCCTGGTCACCAGTGGTGTTCCCCAGGGCTCAGTGCTGGGGCTTGTTCTCTTTAATATCTTTATCAGTGATCTGGACAAGGGGATTGAGGCACTCTTGGAGAGTTTGCAGGTGACACCAAGCAGGGTGGGAGTGTTGATCTGCTGGAGGGCCAGGAGGGTCTGCAGAGGAGACTGGACAGGCTGGATTGATGGGCTGAGGCCAATGATATGGGCTTCAACAAGGCCAAGGGACAGATCATGTCCTTGGGTCACAGCAACCCCCTGCAATGCTCCAGAGACAGGCAGAGAGGCTGGAAATTGCCTGATGGAAAAGGACTTAAGGGGATTTATTTGACAGGTGGCTGAAGATGAGCCAGCATGTGCCCAGGTGGCCAAAAAGGCCACCAGCATCCTGGCTTGGATCAGCACTAGTCTGGCCAGCAGGACTAGGGCAGGGATTGTCCCCCTGGACTGGGGAGGCTGCACCTTGAATCCTGTTCAGTTTTGGGCCCCTGGCTCCAAGAAGGACATTGAGGGGCTGGAGCATGGCCAGAGTAGAGCAACAGAGCTAGGGAAGGGTCTAGAGCACAAGTGTTCTGAGGAGCAGCTGAGAGACCTGGGGCTGTTGAGCCTGGAGAAAAGAAGGCTCAGGGGAGACCTTCTCACTCTTGACAAATCCCTGCAAGGAGGTTGGAGCCAGGTGGGGGTCAGTCTCTTCTCCCAAGGAACAAGCAATAAGACAAGAGGAAATGGCCTCAAGTTGCTTTTTGTTGGGCATGAGGAACAATTTCTTGACTGGAAGTGTTGATGAAGGCCTGTCCCAGGCTGCCCAGGGCAGTGGTGGAGTCCCCATCCCTGGAGGGGTTTCAAAGCTGTGGAGATGTGGGTGCTGAGGGCCATAGGTTAGTGGTGACCTGGCAGTGCTGGGTTAATGGTTGGACTCAATGATCTTAAAGGTCTTTTCCAACCAAAACATTTCTGTGATTCTATGAGGAGGTCACCACTTTACCTGGAAGCATTACATTTCCTTGGTGCAGTCTCAGTAATTCCCTCCCATGCTGAACAGGAGGAAAAAAACTCCACCTCCAGGACCAGCATAAGCCAAGACCCAAACTGAACAAAGAACACTATTCAGGGATATGTAAACCCTCCTCTCCCAGCCTTGGGAAGTTTATTGCCCTCAACAAAGTACACAATGTGGCTGTCATTCCCGAGGAGCCCAGGCGGGCTGTTATGTGATGAGGCAAAATTACCCAGGCTGTTCTCCAGAAGGTTAGTGAGCAGGAATTTTCCTCCAACCAGTTCAGGACAAAGTTAATGTAGGGAAAGCCGTTAAAATTAATGCTGGTAAACAAGGATAAAAACCAGCAGGGTTGTAACAGAACTGGGAGCAGATTGGGTTTCCCAGCTGTCGTGCTGCACGCTGACTTCCATGCAGCAGGCAGAGGGATGGAATAAGATGAATTCAGAAAGCTCTTGTTGGAGGGGGCTGTGACATTGAGGTTGGGCACATCTGGGCTCCAGTGGCACCGGTTTAGTCCAGCACTTTAATTCACTTGGGCCCGCTGTCTTTTTCTGGGAGAAGTTTTGTCTGATGGTCATTACATCTTGTATCTATTCAGGTAGGGGTTGTCTGCTGTCCTCCAGAGGCTGCCCTCAAAATCCAAGCCCTGCTCTAGGGCTCTGGGAACACACTCACACGTGGCTGCTGGCCACAGGTGTTTTGTGTGAACATGTCTGGGAGCAGATCTAGGGCTGTTGGGGCCACTTTCCTGCAGTGCCTGAGAGACTTGGGTAGTGTTTGAAGACCTCTGAGCACAGCCATTTTCAGCACAGATGAACAACAGAGATGCCAACAGCCATAGAAAACTCCCCAGTCCACCAGGCAGTGCAAACAGCAGCAGAAAGATCCTTTGGTTCCTCAAGAGGTGTCATGTACCTTGTTTCAGTCATTTTGATGGCCCTGTTCTGGATGGTCAGGTTTTGCTGGGCGGGTTGGGTTCTGGTGGAGTCTCCAGGCAGCAACTCACAGGGCAAAGTGAAGCTGCTGAGATGAGGTGCTGTGATTTCTTCAGTCGAGTGTGGGGAACCAAAGCTGGATGCCTAAAGTCACCCTCATCAAAGAGATGAAGGAAAAGCTGGGCAGCTCAAGACTGATGCTGGAATGGAAAGCAGTGTGGAGAGAGGCCCAACACACAAGTCTTCTTTTAGAGGCCTCATCCCTGGGGGAATCTCCTCTGTGGGGAGACATCAGTCCCTTTTCTCCAGTCAAACTGCTGGCAGGTTGCTGTTTCAGAAGCACTGGAGGTTAGAAATGAAGAGCCTTCCTTTGTTTTTTATGAGACATGACCAAAGAATCAGGGTGACAGAATTATGTGTGTGGAAGTGACTGTGTGAAATATTTTTTCATTTTGATTATTTGAAAACCAAAACTGTTCATGGGTTTTAAAATTCATGTCCCCTCCAGGTTGCTTTGTTTTGTTTTGTTTCTTATTCCCTCTCCCTTATTCCATAGAGGGAACCATCCAAATCTACACAGTGTGTTATTTCTTGAGGAACTGACATTGCTTTCTAGTCCAAGCTAGGCTGGAAATGCTTCTGGTAATTCATTTGTCTGAGAAATTTAAAAACGCTTGGATGGAACAGAAACTAGGCTGTTTCAGGGAGAGCTTTCTTGTCTCTGAAGAACCACTTGAGCAGGGGAGTTGTTTCAGAAGCTTAGAAAAAGAGTATTTTCATAGGCTTTGTTTGAGATTTGTGTTGCAGCTGTTCTTCTGTTGCAGCTTCTTATATGATACCAAGACCTGGAGCTTGGCCATCCCTGGTGTGCCAGTTTCTCATGCCTGCTTCATTGCAGAGCTGTGCCACCTCTCAAGAGTCCTGCGTCTCGAGTCCCTTGCTCTCTAGGGGCACCACTTCTTTAGGGTGGGATGGAGGGGATGCCATCTTTACCTGGACTATAATTTGTACCCAAAGTCTTTCCCAAGAGTGAAGGTCATATGGGTGTAGAGCTGTGTCCCGAGTGCAGCAGCGATCCTGCTATTGCACAGTGAGGGGTCCAGGTCCTACGTTCATTGATATAGTCTGCCTAAGCTCCTCGCCACCAAGAACCTCTTTCTGAGGTTTCCCAACATCTAGGGAGGTTCAGAGCCAGGCATCAGAAAGACAAGTTCGGTGGCAGTAACCACCACAAAGTCCCCTGCAGATTGTCTGTGGCCTTCAGTTTCCTCTCCTTTAGAACAAGCATGTTTTACTGGTGTGCTCTTCTAAGACACGACTTGCTGTTCCCTCATAAAATAAGGAGTTGTGGAAAACCACCAGGCATTGGCTGAAGTCAGATGAGCTGATCTGTCACTCTGATCCCAAGAGTAGTCGTGGATTTCAAGAGTGGTTCTTATCTCCATGGGATGTCCCAGAGGTAGCTTGATTGGAGGCAAGGGGCATCACGGAAACAGGGCTGGGCTGGAGAGGCTTGGGCAACGCTTCACACGGGACAGGAGGGGTGGCAAGTGGAAATACAGCAAGAAGTGGGCTGGATAGAGGAGACCACCTGCTCCTGTTGCTGACTGCTCTGCAAGCTGCCAGCTCTGCTGTCTAGCTCTGGCCAGATCAGCAGTGTGACTGCTCATCTCCAGTCCTTGCCTCTTCTGTGCCCCACATGCTGCTGCTCCTATAAATAGCCCGGTGGGAAGCAGAGCGCAGAGCCACCGCAGATGGCCCCCAGTTCCACGTGCAGTCGTGTGTGAGATCCCAGATAGGGGCTGTCAATTCCTTGCCTCGAGCCACCCGTGAAACCTCATTAAAGATGGTGTCCTCTTCCTTAACCCCCATCACCCCCTCCCTTCCCATTTCAACTTGCCTGCATTCAAGCACCCTTATTAAACATGCACTTCTAAGCAAGGAGCGCTGACTTTCCCTTAATTGAGGCATAATAATTAGAGCATTAACACATTAGGAGGGTGAGACAGCATGTTTAGCTTTTGTGATTAATTATCTGAGGATTGTAATAAGTTGTTAAGACATTAATTACTCTGGCATGTTTATTGCTCTTTATTGCAGAACAGACACTTGGTAGCAGCGAGCGCTGGTGCGTCTGGAAATACAGCGAGAAGCGGGCTGGAAGGAGGAGACCTACTCATCCAGAAACAAGTGAGCTGCTGCTGGTGGGGACAGGGTGGGGGGCATCCTCCTGGGTGGACATTGGTGACCAAATAGGTTCATTTCTTTTCCATCTCCAGGAGGCCACAGGTGGGTAGAAATGGTATCTGAGTCTCTTAGGACAATGTAGGACCTGGGAAGGTCCTTTCTGATCTTTCCAGATGGATTTTTCACCTCTTTCAAATGAAGGGTTTCCTTCCTGATGGTTTGAGCTCCCCCTCATTTGGATCTCTGTGTTTCAAAGTGTCAGTGTGGCTCAGTCTCTGTCTGGATCTTACCAAGAAGGTCCTTTTTTAAAGACAGGCTAAAGTTCAGCAGTGGTCAAGGAATGAACCAGGACTCCAGTGCCCCCCCTCACCCCTCCACTGAATGAATTTTCTTCTAGAGAATTGAGAAATAGGGTAAGAAAAGGTGTTACTCCAGCAGCAGGAGAGGTTTGGACAGCCATAGCCTGCTCTGGACACAACAAGCTGCTCGGACACCCCTAGACAACTCCACACTGGTCAGTCAGATTGAGTCCAGTGGCACAGTTGAGGCTCAGAGTAGCTCTTGTACACTCTCAAAACTTTGACAGAGAGAGAAGGCAGCCAAATCAGCAGGAAGGCCTGTTCCTGGCCTTCTGCTCTTCCCATGAAATATGCACGGTGTCCCAACCTCCCTCTGCAGTTATCTGGGCTGGGGAGGACACAGGAGACACAGTGGTAGCCCCAACCACTGTTACGGATAAAGAAATTTGGGAAGATAATGAAGGATGAGAAGGTGGTGAAGCTGTGGGTGCAGTATGTTGATAGAGATTTTGCTGGGGACACCTGGACCTGATGTTTCTGTTTCCTGGGCTGTTGTGTCCTCACGTTACTGCAACAAGTGCTTGTGTCTTGGGGCAGCATCTGGTGGATGCAAAGGGGCAGAAGAGGGTCTTCCTCTCTTGCCTCTTGTTAGAAGTAAAACATGCGATGATCCTGACCAGTCTCTGTCCCCCCGAGGACTGACCCAGTGGTCTCTTTCCCCACCAGCTGAAGCCAGTGCCACTGTCCCTCCATTGTCTCTGTGTCTGGGGAGGAAAAATCCTTTAGCTGCGTACAAACTGGGAGCCACCTTGTGTCAGCTGGGTGCTGGCTGCTGCTCGGAGCCCCTGCCTGCCTCTCCCGAGCCCAGCCTGGATTGGGCACTGACTGTCAGGTACCTGCTTCAGCCTGGCATTTCCTGCTCAGCTCCTAGGAACAAAGCAGGTCACGACTTATATGTTTTATCATCAGAAAGGTAATTTCCTCTAGGTGTGTGCAATAAGACGATGGCACTGACCTGTGATCCTGGCATTGCACAGCATTAATGATTCCCCTTTGCAGGTAATAAGCAGCAAATGTACACATTTTGGGGAGATCTGAATTATTTTCTTTTTTTTTTTTTTTTTTTTTCCTTTTTAGACTGCTGTTTCCTAGGCCAGACTTAATTAGCAGACCTCATTATTTCCTCAAATGTAACTTGACTTCCATTGAATGAGAATTGTTCAGTGGATGGGGAGCAGCAGAGCGGTGCTGCAATATTCATATTGTTTTAATTGCAACATTAACATTTCATGCCGTTCTTGGCACACTTTCAGGTACAGCCCTTTAGCTCAATGCAACGCTGTGAAAGGTTGGATGAGAACAATTAAGATAGAGTGACTGGATTTCTGTATATTTTTTTAATTTTTTTTTATTTTTTTTATTTTTTTTTAACAAACACAAGCCTGGATTCAATCCCCATTGCTCTTTTTGTTGGGCGGAACAGGATGTCAAGCACTCCTGAAGTGTAAATCCTTTTTTTGGAATAAAAGATGTGCTGTAGCACATGTTTAAATTCTCTTTTTGCAGAGCTGAAGCCCTGCAGGTACAAGAGATACGTGATCCTCCGGGTTGATGGCACCTCCTGGGACTTGACCTTTACCAGGTGAATCAGAGAAATCCCAAAATGTGTCTGGCCAGAGCTGGAGAGAAAAAGGCTATTTCCCACTTTTCAGTTGCTTCCCAAGCTCTGGGATGCCAAAGGCTGGAAGTACGCTGCAAACAGACTGTGTCAGTGCACATCCTCCCAAGGACCACCCTGCTCTGTCCCCAAATTGCATTTAGGGTTTAGCTTTCTTACAGTGGGGTCAGCACTGAAATGCTGGGCTCAGACTTAGCAAGCTCACCTTCTCTGCCTTGCCAGGTATGGGACACTTGCTGCTGATCGTTCCCATACCGGAGAATGGTGCTGGGTGATGGGAGTTCCCAGCAAGAGCAACTCCAGGTTCCACCCTGGAACAGCCTAATGAGGGCCTTTTTAGTTGGGTCACTGAAAAGAAGTGAGTGAGGAAGGCTGGACAGCAGCTCTAGGAAATGGCTTCTTGGTGTTGCTCTCCGAAGGCTGCATCACGCCATGTGATGTGTGGACTGTTTGATTTTTGAAAGGGAATCAAGAGGCTGTTGTGTCCCCTTCAGCCTTTAGGAGGAAGAGGAAGGGTTGCTGGGCTCCCTCTGTCCTGCCAGAGGAAGGCTGAGCTTTGCACCCATGGTACTGCCTGCCAGCTCCATAACAAGGGCCACTAATCAGTGAACCCGCTAATGGGGAGCTTGATGTGTAAGTGATCCTGTCATGAGCCCCAGGTGGCTTCTTGGACTCTGGGCTGCATTCCTGATGTTTGCCAGTAGATGAAACCTCTTGCTGGAAGGTGAAACCTCTGTCGGTGTGGTGGAGAGGCCCTCTAAGGGCTGCAGGGCTGAGGGAGCCACTCTGCCCATCAGTGCTCCCCGTTGGAGCTGGGCATGTCTCTTCCATTTCAGGAAGCATCTGGATTCATCCATATGGCTGAGATGACAATTTGAGCTGGACATGCAGCAGGACCTCGGCTGGGTCACTGGAAGAACGGTGAGGGAAGAGCACACACCCATTTCCAGAGGTTTTCCAAAGGATGATGTGCCATCTTCGTTGGCTCGTTCTCCTATCAGCCAAGCACGCTTGAAGCCTTCTCCCTTTAGTACTGTGTGCAGTGGGATCCATGAAGTTCTGTCTCCTGTGCCTATAGAGCATGGGTTTGGATTCTCCAATGTCTAGTAAGCTGCTTGTGCTGAATGGAGAGTCTCCCCTTACTGGGATATTTATAGCATCTCTCTCTCTCTCCCACACAGATTGTCTAATGTCTAATAAGGGATGATACACTACAGTTTGGAAGGTGCTAATAATGTTTCTCCTCTGTTTGACAGTCTGTTCCCATGAAATTTATAGACTCTGACTGTCTCCGAGACCTTTGTCTCTCTGTCAGATCAGGTTGAAATCTGTTTGCAGTGTCAGAAGTTGCTGGGGAGTGGGCAGAGGACAGACTGATGCAGCAGGATTGCATATGCTTTACACTTCTTAGGAAATTAGTCTGAAAATGTGCCCAACTCTGTTTCCTGCAGATCTGGGGGGGGGGGGCAGCTGTGGCTCAGATCACCAAATTGTGACTTTTGGAAAGCAAGCTGGTTGTGTGGGAGGAAGGTGATGAGCTCAGAGACTACCCAGGAGAAGATCTGCTCTGCCCCAAGCTGTCTTGCTCAGGCTGCCATGCTGCAGGCTTTTCAGGCACTTTGAAGCTGCCTGGGGCGAGGAGCACAAGAGCAGAACGTGGCCTCTTGTGAAAAAACAGCCCCTGAGGACAAAAAAATGAGCAAGCCCAGAGCTCCTGGCTGTTGTGAAGAATTGCCTGGCTAAAGGATAATGAATGCCACAGCAGGAGACAGAGCATTTCTCTGAGGCCATTCATCCCCTTTATCACCCTGCTAACAAGCCCCAGAGCTACTTCAGAGAGACTTCTCTGGAGCAGCACCATCCCTCAGCCCTGCTGATGGCTGGGTGCTGGGGCTTGGGAGGACAGTGTATGGCAGGAGCGCTCAGTGGGAAACCACAGACTGAAAGAACAGCCTCGGGTTTGGGTGTCACCAGTGGGGACACTGCAGTGCCTCTGGTTTTGCTGGCATGCAGACCCTGCCCTCCTTTGGGCTGCGTGTAGGGCCATCTGAGAGATCAGGGCCCCTCACTCCAGGGAGGATGTTGAGGGGCTGGAGCGCATCCAGAGAAGGGAAACAAAGCTGGGGAAGGGTCTAGAGCACAAGTCTGGTGAGGAGCAGCCGAGGGACCTGGGGTTGTTCAGCCCAGAGAAAAGGAGGCTCAGGGGAGACCTTCTGGCTCTTGACAACTCCCTGAAAGGAGGTTGGAGCCAGGTGGGGTTGGTCTCTTCTCCCAAGGAACAAGCAATAGGGCAAAAAGAAACAGCCTCAAGTTGTGCCAGGGGAGGTTTATATTGGATATTAGGCACAATTTCTTCCCTGAAAGGATTGTGAAGGGCTGTCCCAGGCTGCCCAGGGCAGTGGCGGAGTCCCCATCCCTGGAGGGGTTTCAGAGCTGTGTGAATGTGGTGCTGAGGGACATGTTTTAGTGATGAGCTGACAGTGCTGGGTTAACAGTTGGACTTGATGATCTTAAAGGTCTCTTCTAACCCAAACGATTCTTTGATTCTGTAAAGCTGTGGTCCAGACATAAAAGCCAAGCATCCACCTTTTTCCAAGTACTTTTGGGCAGCGAGGGGCCTGCAGCACCCTTAGGAGGATTGCTTTATCCTATCTCCCAGCTTGTCTTAAGATTTAAGATTTATAAGATTTATACAAGACCCAACCAGGAGCCTGGGGCCGCCGGCACAGAGGTAAGTTGGTTCTGCTTCACTTGCAGCACAGCTGAGTCTATGCACGGGCCTTGCGCGAGGAGGAGAGGGCAGGAGCGATGCGCTCTTCCCGAGAGCTAATAAAAGCTAATTCATCCCTTTGCTACGAGACAGTAGAGGAAGCATTAGTGGCTGGCTGAGTGCCTCCTCTGCTGCGGTAGCGTGCTGGGTGCCTCTGCCTTCCCCCTGGCTGGGAGCAAAGCGTGTCCTCCCGGGAAGGAGGGGAAGGCATCTCTGTCAGCAAGAGCTGCGCTGTCTGCGACGGCATCAGCAGGCAGCCCATGGTGCTGCCTGGAGCTGGCATCCCGCCTAGGAAGAAAGAACAGGCACACAACCCGGGCAGGTGGGTCTGGGAGTGAGGGTTGATGTCCCTTGAGTAATTTCCCATGCTGGGCTTCAGCTCTGAGCAAGCACCTCTGCCTCTGCCCCAGGGCTTGGGCCACGGCTCATGGCAGCTGAGAAAAGCACTGTCACATAGAACACAGGACGGTTCTGGCTGGAAGAGACCTTCAAGATCATCAAGTCCATCCTTACTCCCAGCCCTATCAAAACCCACTAAACTATGTCCCTAAGAACAACATCCAACCGCCTCTTAAACGCCTCCAGGGATGGTGACTCCACCTCCTCCCTGGGCAGCCCATTCCACTGCCTGGCAACCCTTTCTGGAAAGAAATGCTTCCTGATACCCAGCCTGAACCTCCCTGGTTCAACTTCAGGCCATTTCCTCTTGTTCTGTCACTTGTCACCTGGGAGAATAGACC
>WTSP01021238.1:7013-34495 GCA_025331215.1 Actenoides lindsayi | reverse complement strand
AGGCCATTTCCTCTTGTTCTGTCACTTGTCACCTGGGAGAATAGACCAAAAATGATATCTCTGATGTGAATGGGCTACAGGAGGCCCCCAAAAGGGTCATTTGTGCCCAAAGAGGTGTCCAAATAGGTTTGGATACCTTCAAGAAGCACTCTGTGTGCTCACCTGGGCACAGCACGTGCAGGTACGTGGTGTGCTACCCAGCGTGCTCACCTACCAGAGTGATTGTGTCTGGGGCACAGCGGGTGAGCATTAAGTAGAGCTAATTGCCGGTAATTGGAGTGTTTTTCTTTTTCCTTCTGTCTCAGTTTTCTTAATTTCTCCTTCTCCTCCAGGTTTAGCTGTTGGAGGATGCATTTTGTGTGGCCCATGGTAAGAACCCCACGTGCAGTGGCAGGCGGGGTGGAGGGAAGATAGGGAGGAGGGGAGGAGGAGAAGGGAAAGCAAACAGGAGAGGTTTGTGTTGTGTTTGGGTGTCCTTCATAATACTGGGGTTTTTTTGAGGAAAAAAAAAAAAAAGGGGGAAAAGCTGTAAAGCCTTGCAGATAGAGAGGGGTGAGAGTGCCATGGTGGGTAATTGGGTTGTTCCAGCAAGGACAGGAACAGCAGGAGAGCAACAGTCGGTGGGGATGGTCTAGAGCGTGTTTGCAGAGCTGTGTGATCCCTCTACTCACTCTGGAGTAGAGGACAAAGAGTGGTATGGAGTGGTGAGTGTGAGCAGCACACCAGCAAGAGGATTGCAACCCTGATGGTTTTTATTTTTATTTTTTTCCCTCCGTGTTCTTTATCAGAAGGTCTCCCAGCATTTTAAAAGAAAGCTTACACTGCAGATTGGAAAACTTTACATCTTGAGGCTTCAGAGACTAGTTCAAAGCCAACCAGAAGAGCCAAGGCCACCGCCTGTGAGTGGTGAGTCCCCATCACGTGCTCTCCTCCTGGCTCCAAATGTTCTGCACCACAGCCCTTGGCCTTTCTCGCAGGGTCCTGCACTGTCCAGACCATTGATGGGGAGCTTGTTGGAGGCCAGTCATGTCCCAAGGGTGGCTGCAGGATGTGTTACCTCCTGGGGCCATGTGTGATCATCTGGCCTGCTGCTGTGAGGGTGGCACAGTGGGACTGAAATGGCCCTGTGAAGCAGGGTTGAATTTATAGGGTGCAATCTGGTCCCGGTTGGTGAGGCCCCTGTTCCAGCCCTGACCTCTCTCTGCCTCACAGGAAGAGTTCACTTACAATCTGGAAACATCTGGTGCTTTTTTTTCTTACTTTTTGCCAGCACCATTAAGTGTCAGGTTGAAGGGAAACGCAATACATCACCCTCCTCATGGGCTGCCATTCAGCCAAGAGTAACAGAGATTAGCCTTCAATCACTTGAGGACTGGAGCTGAAGGAAACCTTCCTGAGGACATGCTGGAGAAACATTTTCATTAGCAGAGGAGAACCAGACAGAGATGAAGTGCCTCTTCACCCTGCCTGCCGGACCTCTCCCCTGCTTGGCGTTAACAGGATGAGGAGCTGGTGCCAGCTGCAGCACTCTGAGCTCTGTCTGCCTCCAGATGTGACAAAATGCTGTGACGTGGCAAAGCAATGCTTTTACAGCCCGGTGGGGCTGATTTTGGTTTTTCTACTGCCAGCACTCACTGCTGGAAGCAAGCTGGTTCCCTCCGTGCCGTCAGTTGAATGGAGGAAACGGGTGCTAGGTTGCGAGCCACGAACACGAATGGGACAGAAAAAAGTGTCCTTTGGGTGATAAGGTCCACAGGTCCAGGAGGTATCACAGGCTCCGTCTTCTGCAACATGTTTTGCAGATTTAACAGGGCTGCCTGTGTGACAGTGGAGGCTTTCTCTGCTCCGTGGAAAGCTGTTCCACAGCCCACTGTACAGGCATCTGCTCTTAGACTGCATCTCCCCAGGGCAGTTGAGATGCCCAGGCTTCACTTCTGCTCTTGATGTCTCCCTTGTGAAGGAGAAACATGCCTTGTGCCCCAGCTGGGCACCTGGCCCAGACCTGTCTATGTGGGTTACTGGGAATTGGCCATTGGGATCCCTGCAGCCGGTGTCTGATACCCCCCACCTCTCCTCCCTGGGGCTGTCGTGCTCCTGACAAAGGCAGGCTCCATCTCCTTCACTCACAGCTGAAGGATGCTTTGCCTGGTCCTGTCTTGCAGGTCGGAGGGAAATTGTTTTAATTTGTGTGGCACATTTCTTGGCAGGGGGCAGAGAAAAGAAAAACAAAACAACAAAAACTGGCCATTCTGGATATTTTTAGCTCTTTGCAAAGGACCATTAATATCTTTCTCTCTCTGTTTTGTTGGTTTGGGTTTTGGTTTTGTTTTTTTTTTAACTCCCTGAAGAACATCCTCTCTCTGGTGCTGCTGGCGAGACTGTGTTAGCAGCAGATCTCTGCAGTGAAGGTAAGCTGCTGCTCAGCACTCCCCAAGACTGACTCACAAGGAGCCTCATCTCCTCTGCTTGCTCTCCAGGTGCCCACCTCATGCAAAGCCCTCTGAGAAGAGGCTCCCTGGCTGGGAGGGTGACAGGCTCAAAGATGTTCTTATCTTCTGGCATGGGTTTTATCAGGAATCTCATCCGAGCTTCCTGGGAGGGAAGTGACACAGCCTGGCAGTGAGAGCATTGGCTTAGGACACAGAACCAGGAGGCTTCTGGTTTTGGAGCATTCTCACAATAAGGTACCTCACATTTCCCCCTCCTCCCTTTCAGAACTGAGAGCAACCAAAATGAAAGGAAAACTTGGCTCCTGAGCTGCTTTTTTTTCCTCCTAAACCCTTCACCTGCTTTTTTTCTTTTGTCCCTTTTTCTCCTACAATCTCAGCTGGCAGTTTCAGTGCCAGCCTATTGAAAGGAAAGGCACGTGCTGGCTTATGGAGGGAAGGAAACCCGAGACAGGATAAATCTAGAGGCAGTGATGTTGGGGGGGAGGCAAGTCAGCTGCTCTGACGTTTTTATTATGGAGCCAGGCTGCTTGGGAATGAATCTTTCTTGAAGCATATGTTGCTGGATGATATTTCTACCAGGTCCCAGCACTAACCTTCGCCAAGCCTCGCTGCCCAGCCCTGCGCTCGCCTGCTCTCGGGGCAAGGGGACTGAACGTCAGCTGGAAGTGCCACAGGCAACAGGGCTCAGTGGGCCTCCACGCACCTCTGATGAGTCTGAAAGCACCTGAACTTTCACACCAGAAGCTATTCAGACTTTGGTGTCTTCAGCTTATGGATGCCTGTGTTGTTTTGCAAGGGAGGTGTTGACTTCATTCGGAAGTGAAGAGAATACAACAGAGAGATCAAAAGGAAATTCTTCTTGGAGTTGCCCAGAAGGATGGGTAACTGCAGGGGAAGATTTCTCCATGGCTCTGGAAAAGGGAGATCTACTTGTAGAGTAACATGGTGATGAGGTACCAACTGTTCCATGCAGAGGCTGGAAGCCAGGGGAGATTTTGGGTTACAAGGAGGTCTGGGCAGAGTTTGCCACCCTCTCCACTCCTTTCCTGTATCACTGTCAACTTCAATTTCACATCAAGAGGGTGATGTTATGGCTAGCAGTGACAATAGCAGAATGCTACTGGCAGAGGTGAAATCATTCCCTCTGTGAAGGTACTTCCTCCTTTCCCTTCCCCTTGGTTTACATCAAGAACAGGGCTCCCAGTGCCAGGCAGGGCATGCGTACGTGCTGCCCAAGGGACAACGTATACGGTACTGAGCATCGCCTTTCCTTACTGCATCAGTAAGCAGCTCCATGTCACTGATGCTTCTTTGCTGCGTGGTGACATGTAACAGGGGGCAGACCCTTGGAATCATCAAATCGTTTTGGTTGGAAGAGACCTTTAAGATCATCAAGCCCAACCGTTAACCCAGCACTGCCAGGTCAGCTGTGGCCCTCAGCACCACATCTACATGTCCCTTCAGAGCTCTCGAGGTCATCCATGGTGGGGAGGGGGCCAGGTTTGAACCAAGTCAGGATCTGAGAGGCAGACAAACGTGTTAACGGTTAACGTTCTCTGTTGGCTGTCTCACCTCTCAACAGGAGCTAATCTTGTAGAAGAGTGCCTGTGCCCACACTGCTCCAGCAGCCCCTCTGCCAGCCCTCCATCCTCCAGGGCCACTTCAGCAAAGCCTTAGTGCTGTTCTGGGCCCAGCTTTCATTTTCCAGCTGCTTACAGAGGAGAGAATGAAGGAAACTGCTGCTGCCAGAGAAGATAGAAAGCAAGAGGCAAGGGACTGGCCTCTCTGTGCACTTAAAGATCCAAGAGTTTAATCTGATTCTGGTTCTCTATTAGCCCTGATCCCGCCTTGCATCTTTTCCAGCTGATGCCTCAGCCTGGTCTTTGTTCAGTTGGTTTTTTTCCCCTTTTTCCCTTTTCCCCTCACCTTATGAAAAATGGCTTTGCCATCTGCATCTGTCAGGAGTTCACCGAGCTGGGTGTACGGCTCAGTGAATATACAAATGTGCGGTTGGATCGTGGCCCCCTCTGACAGGCCGGAGATGAATACCAAGCGTGCAGAGAGAAGAGCACGTTCCCTTCTTCCACTGCTGCTGCCTCTGATGGTTGTTTTTCTTATCCCAAGGAGGTGTGAGAATCGCCTTTGGGAGCAGTGCTTCCTTCTGCTCCTCTTCCGTCTTGCCAAGGTTCAGTTCTCTGCCATCCATCATCAGAGGAGTCCTCTCCTCGCTCCCACTTCTCAGCTGTTGATGGGAATGCTGGGGAAGGGGTAGCTGGTTTGCCCTGCTCTTTTCTACCATCCTCTTCCCCTTTGCATCCCACCTCCTAGGTCCTTTACAAGGCAATCGGCAGGCTGGGGCTGGAGGACGCTTGCTTTCGCTTGCCGGTCCAGCTAGTTTTTCAGAGAGGTTAAGGATGAGGTAGAGGAGAGGGGATTGCTTGACCTTACCCACGTGGCTTGAAATGTAGGGTTTTTTTGTGGAAGTTTTCAGCTGTGTTGTGCATGACTCCACATAAGATGTGCTGAAAGCACCCAAGCGCTCCCGCACGCCTCGACTTCGCTGTGTCCCCTTCCCCTGCTGTAGGTAACCAGCTCTATGGGCTCTGCAAGGAGCAGCGTACCAACTGTGAGATCCTCAGCTGCTGTAACTCTGCAGGGTCACGCAGGTACCCAAAGAGAGGTGACAACCTGCCTTAACACCCATGGGTTTGCTCACCTCCTGCCTTTTGGTTTCCTGCACCCCTGGCCTCAATATGCTGAGAAGGTTGCAGGCAGGCAGAAAATGAAACGTTTCTCCATGCTCTTTGCCACAGCTATCTGGTCAAGGCGGGGAAGCTTCTGGGAGGGCAGACCCCCGCTTTGGCAGGAGGAGAGAGCGGACAGATTGAGCTGAGCTGGCTTTTTTGACAAGCAGATGGATGTTCAGCGGGGGCCCAAGAAAACCCTCTCGCTTCGGGCTAGCTGCGAGCCCTCCAAACCAAAGCGTCGCGCTGACGCGAGAAAAGCAGCGCTCCCGATGCTCAGGACTGATGCTCAGGACCGATGCTCAGCCCGAATTACCTTTTCCAGATGCCTGATTCGGGGTCCCCTCCTGCCACCAGCTCCCTGGACGAGCCAGCTGCGATCTCGCAAGCCGGCGAGGGTGCAGCAGGAGCCGCGGAGCAGCGAGGAGGGAGGAAGGCATCTCCACCCCGCCGGGCTCTTGGCGAGCGAGCGCTCGTCTGCTCGGAAAGCTCTTAGTGCTCCTGCAGGTGGGAGCCAATTTGTCTGCTTTCCTCCTCAGGTGCCATCTGTTCATAGGCTTGGCCGTGCCGGTGGCTGAACGTGACGGCGATAGCGAAGGGAAGGGGTTGCCCAGGGTGGGAGAGATGAGCCGAAAACTTTCCTTGGGTAACTTCGGCGCTTCTGGCCGCTGTCGCTCCCTCTCCCCTGCGTCGCGGCAGGGAAATCTCAAGCCTGTTAGTTGTTGTTCCCAGAGTGTGAGGGGGAGCTGAGGCACCACTCACAGTAAGCTGTCATTTGAATGCTAATTTCCTACCATGAGCGTAGGCTGGGGGAGGCTCAGCCTGGGTGGAGGGAAGCCATTAGTAGATGGAGAAGGAGAGGATCTGTTCTGCACCCTGAGAAGGGACTTCCAGAGCACAGCTGATTAACCACCCCTGGGGAAACCGGTAGCAAGGCACTGGGGTCAGTCTCTGATGGACATGGGAGGGAGACAGAGGGACACTTTGTTCCAAGTCATCTTCCTGTATGGATTTCTGAAGTCCTTCAGACTTGGCTTGAATTTGGTGTTTGGTGCTTGTTGCCAGTGTTGTGACCCAGGGGATGCTCAGAGTGCTGGCAGGGCTGTGGCTGGGGGTCCTTTTCAACAAAGGAACCAAGCAGGGTTGGGTTTAGCTGCTGTCTTTTTGTGAGGAGCTCCCCAGTTCAGGAGCCTGGGTGTCCATGCTGAGAGATGGGCTTCAAAGCAGGGAAGGGGTGAAGCTGTTCTTGAGAGAGCCAAGAAAGAAACTTACTTTTCTGCCATGGGAACAAGCTTGGCTGTTCCCAGCTGGAGACCTGGCAGGAGAAACCAGTGGCTGAGTTTGGAATGGTGAAGGCAACTGAACCATTTCCCTGCCCTTTCCAGAGGTGAGAGTTTCCATGTCCAACCTCTTGGTCAGTCTCCTCTAGCCACACTTACCAAGTGGAAGGGCCTGTGCTGCTCCCCAGGCTGGTATAGTTGCCTGGGAGCTCCTGGGGAATTTGAAGAGAGGCGCAGTAGGAATGTAGGGACTATTGTGGTCTCCTGAAAACCCACCAGTCTGTGCTGATCTGGACCATTGGCTTCATTATTTCATATGGAAGCATACACGGAATTTTTATAAACCACTTAAAGACAATTTTAAAACTCTTGGTATCTAGCAGAGAGGCAATGGAGGGACTGAAGTAGCCATGATAATAAAGGGAAGAAAAACCAGCAACTGGTTAAATGGCAGAGGGATGGGAAGCCAGGAGGGGACCATCCTGCCAGGAGGACATTAGCACAAGGCTCCATTAGCAGAGCAGCATTGCTCGATGTGGTGACCAGCTCTCAGATCCGCCCCAGGGTGGACCATGACTCACTGGTTTGTTAGAGAGTTATTTCCATCTGAAAAAATGGCTCCTGTTTTTCCAGAGCATCTTCCCTGCCTTGGGTGAGGAGAGGGGGGGGGGGTGAAAAAAAAGTCAAGGGCTACTTTTCTCTAGCTGAGGAGAATCAAACAAACTTTCCCTCAAGTAGCTGAGCGAGGAAATCAGCGCCTTAATGTATTCCCAAGAATAATACAATCAGGTAGTCGGGGAGAATAAAATAAAATAAGTATTGCTTTTCCCAGTTCAGCACTCTGAATAATGAGCCTGCGAGCTGGAGGGAGAGCTCCCGGGAGAGGCGCCTGTGTACAGGAGATGGACACAACAAGAGTCTGGGACGGGCCGCTATCTGAAGCGATCTCGCTCTAATTTTCTACATCAGTAAGAACGCGGCGCGGTGCCATCAATCATAGTCAACCTCCCCTTGGAAAGCCATCTCCTGCCTCGCTGTACTGCGACATCTCCCCCCCCTCTACTTCTGCCTGCGGTGGGGGACCGCAGGTGTGACGGCCAGCAGAGCCCACAAGCACCTTCTCTCCTGGGAGGTGGCTTCTTCATCACGTTTGAACCTGCTTCTGCCTCTGCCTTTCTCCTTCCTTGGCTGCCGGCACCTGTTCCTCACCAGTGCTTTATTGCCAGACTGCTTCTCCCCTTCCTGGTGATGGAAAAAGGCCAAATGCTCCTTTTCTCCCCAGTGAGGAGAAGACGTGGAGCTGGCTGACCTGGTTTAAAAGCCCTGCGTGCTGCCTGGAGAAGGTATGGGTGTGGGTTTCGTGCTTGTAGTGCTCATGTGGGAATGGGGAGGTTGGACTTTACAGCTCTCCTGAGGCTGCTCCTGCAGTAATGGCTACCAGGTCATGTTCTGAGGGTTGCTGGTGTCTGGGCTGTATCCTTCTCCCCAGCCCTGGGCATGGAGCAGACAAGGTAGCCATCTTTCATGCGGGACTGGTGATGCAAATCGGCTGCTCTCGGTCTGTTTCTCCTTTTCTGAAGTCCTGTGCTCCTTCCAGTCCTGGTTGTGTTTCCACCAGACCCAGGGGCACCTCTTTGGTAGGAGCACTGGTGGTGGGTGTCCTCCTGAGCAGGCTCATGCCAGAAACGCTCCTAAGCTGGCCAGAAGGCTGCTGGGACATAGATCTGTGCTCATGGCTGTTTCTTCTACTGGAGTGTGGACACAGCTGGAGGGTTTGATGGTTCTTGCTTAATCTCTCTCATTTGCTAGGTTGGGTGCTCTTTCTCAATTGTGGTGGCTCTTGGACCTCTGAAAACCGAACTGATGCCAGCTAACATGACACAAAAGTGATGTGCAGTCCCATTTCTGGTTCTGTGTGTTCAAGCACCAGCTGGAACTATGGGCCATGCTTCCTTCTTGAGCACAGCCCTAGCCAGAAACACCTTCTGAATAAACCTGTGCGATTGCCACCTCTTACACTGGCTCCTGAGAGCTCCTGAGGATCCTTGACCTCTCTTTCAAGGCATGGTTTCCTGCATGTAGCAACACCCTGGTTGTTGTGGAGCTACTGCTGCCTTCTGTAATAGCTGCTTTGTTTATTTCCCAGATGCTGCCCTTTCTGTAACGAGTTCTCATTCATCCTGGTTGATACTGTGCTCAGAATTACCTGCAGCAAGGAAGGTGTTGCCATTAACCCACCTTCTAGGCTGCTCTCTGGCCTGGGGTTGCTGATGTCTTGGAGATGTAAAACAGGGAGGACAAGGGGGACAAGATTGAAATGGGGAATAATTACCTAGCAGGGTAAAGGGGTTGACTGGGTTGGAAAGTGCTGGGAGCTGACATGCCAGTGCAGATGAATGGCAGGCAGGGCAGAGGGATGAAAAATTTTATTTTATCTTTTTTAAACAGCTACTTTCCCTTCTTCCTGTGCTTTATAACCTGTTTTTATAGAGACTGCATGAGGAACACATTCTTTTTATTAGCAGCTTGGGAGTGGAGAGTAATAAAGATTAATTTTTTAAATAATTCCTTGCATTATCTTTTAATTTCCTATGGCAGGGCTTGACTTTGAAATCTGCAAACGGAGTTAACCACTTAAGGTGTTCATCAGCTTGGAAGCAGCAGCCTAAGGAGCTGAGGGACTCAGTGAAGGTGAGAGAGACCCCATAGTTGAGCCCAGAGTTCCAGCCTCTTCTGGGCTGGCCACAATCTGTTCCCTGGCCAAAAGGATCTGTTCAGACCTAGGCTCTATCTCTGACCCGGGAAAACTTATCACAGAATGGTTTCAGTTGGAAAGGACCTTTCAAGGTCATTTAGTCCAACCCCCCTGCAGGGAGCAGGGACATCTGCAACCACAGCAGGTTGCTCAGAGCCCTGGCCAACCTCACCTGGAATGGTTCCAGGGATGGGGCAGCGACCACCTCTCTGGGCAACCTGGCCCAGGGTCTCACCACACTCAGTATAAAAAAAATTTCCCTCTCTCCAGTCTAAATCTCCCCTCTTCATTTAAAATCACCACCCCTTGTCCTGTCCCAACAGGCCCTGATAAAAAGTCTGTCCCCATCCTTCTGCCAGGCCACAAGAAGGTCTCCTCAGAGCCTTCTCTTCTCCAGGCTGAACAAGCCCAACTCTCCCAGCCTGGCCTCCCAGCAGAGGGATTCCAGCCCTCCCAGAATTTTTATGGCCACCTCTGAACCTGCTCCAACAGGTTCATGTCTTGGAGACGTAACCAGGTTCAACTTGGAGAGATCTAACCTGTACTGCAACTGATGGTGTACATTCCTCTTCATTTTGTTGATGGAAATGATGAAGTTCCCCTGAGTAGGAAGGAGGGAAATGTGACAGCCCTGCTGTGTGCTATGCATGCTTGCTGGTCTCCACTTGACACACCTTGTGCTGCTGGGACCTCTACTTAGCTGCAGGGATGGTGGGCAGGGGGCCTTGCTGGCACTAAGGGGAGGTGGTCACAGGACTGGGCAGGGAGATACTGGGAAGAAATAATAAGGGAGCAGCTGAAGGTAGAGGACGTGAGATCAGAGAGAGAAGTGATAACACTGGGGATCTGATAGAAGGCAGCTCATCCTGCCCCCTGCATCCACACTCTCCATCTCAGCCTGATGCTCTGCTGGGCTTTAACCTGCTTAGGAGACTGTCTGACAGTGGAACGGGACTACCATCACTGGCTCAGATGAGTTCTTATGTGCCCTGTAAGTGATGCCCAGCATGCAGAGACCCCACCCTCAGCTTATTTTGATCACTGACCCTCTTTTCATAGCTTGTTCATCATCATATGGCCACACTGGCTGCTTGAGTTTGCTCTGAACTTCTGCTCTCCCTGTGGAGCAAGTGGTGGAGGCAGAAAGCAGCCGCTATGGAGAACCAGCCAGTGTGGACAAGAGCATTTTGGCTTACACAGGTATGAAAGGACCTGTAGTTCAAGTGCCTGGTGTGGGCTTTGGGAAGTCAGAGGGGAGCACAGTGGGAGTGCTAACCATGTCCTGAAATGCGTTTTCCTGGATTACATCACTCCTGGGTTGGAACCGGGACGAGGGTTTTTGGAGATGCCTGGGGATGAGGAAGAGCCAAGTCGTGCATGGGGAGTGCTCTGACCCAGACAGCTCCTGGCTCCCTCTGACAGATGCCATCTGGAGAGGGCTTTGTGCACGCCTGGGTGTCTGTGTGCTTTGGCAGCCTTCTGATGGCCAGCTCTGCTGACCCAGCACGGGAGGACTGTGCTCTGCCTCCTCAGAATCCTTCTCTGCATAGTAGCAAGACCAGCTCTGCATCATGGCAGAGGGGCTTCAGGTTTGATCTGACCTCACTGCTGCTCCCACCTATCACCTTGCTCCTGAGAAGAGGAGAAGCACACCTCAGCCCATCCCCAGGTGAGAAGGTTGGTCACCCCATGCCTGGTCATCTGTGTGCGTTGGTATTTTGCTGGGCATGCCTGTCCTTGCTGAGTCTGGGTTTGCAAGTGCAGGGGGAGGTGGGTTGGTCTGCTTTTGGAGGCTGGGTGACCACCTGGTGCTAGACACCCTGCTCCCAGCAATAAATGTGCTTTAGGTTCTGGTTTTGTACTTTGGCAGCAGATTAAACTCTCATCCTGCTGGCCGGGCTTCGTCTGACTGGATCCTCTGGTGTCCAAGGGAGAGATGAAAAGCTTTGGTGTGTGTGGCTCTTGCATGGTTTGGGTGGGAAAACACATTCTTCAGCCCTCTCTTTGGATTCTCTATTTGTTCAAGTCTTGGACCAAAAAAGGGCTCATCTTTCTTCCAGCAACAGAAGACAGAAGTGCTGTCTGTGCATTCTGATGGATGCTTCTGATCCCAGGAAAGAAACTGAGGCACCAAGAGGTGGCTTGATGCCAGTGCCACTAGCACTTCTGCCACACACGTCGATCCCTCTTTGTACGAATAACCAAAGCTTTGTGTTGTGGTTTTCAGCCAAAAAGAAGCATCATTTGCTAAAGTACAGGGTGTGTCAGGAAAACTGGGGGGGGGGGGGGCAGTTCCCGATTGTCAGTATCTGTCCAAAAGCAGAAATCTCTCCTGTTGTGCTGGGGAGTTCTTTTATTTCCTTCTGAAGTCACAGAGAGAAAAATGGAGATAAAAAGCAGCAGGGAGAGAGCTGTTAAAAAGCTTAAAGCTGTCACAAGGCATCGGTTAGTTTATGTGCAGTGAAGTATACAAACAAGTTTTCAGCTTGTTGGTTGGAGCCGAGGAGCAGGGTTGGGTTGGTTTTTTTTTTTGTGTGTGTGTGTGATAAATATGTTTTATGGGTCTTTTATGGGATTTTTTAAAATGGCTGTCCCAATAAATTATTTACCGGGGTAATAAAAGATCAAGGAAATTGTTCCAACCGTATCGCTCAGCATCTAAATCCAAAACTTTTACTGGGGTAGAAGAACCCTCTGAAATCCCATGGCCTTATAAAAGATAGTCCAGGCATGCTGTTTGTCTGCAGTCTTCTTCTGGAGGCCAGCTCCCCGGCAAGCCCCGACACTCAGTGTATCTCCAGGAGGTCCCAGTGGCCTGACACTGGTTTTCAGCCCCTCAGCATCTCCCCATGGAGACGCATAGCTCTTCCCTCCACTGCTGGCACTCACAGCTGCAGTTCTCTTGATGGTCTCTGACTCTTTATTTAAGTTTCCAAAAGGTCTTAGAAGTATAATGATCCTCCCTGGTGTGAAATGGGAGGTAGGAATCACTTAGAAAGTGGTAAGGAGTTTGAAGAACAGCCTTAGCCCCTGAAGTGCGTGCTGGAAAAGCTGCCCGTGGTCCTGCGGATAATGGGGACCTCCTCCCACCCCAGATGTCTGGATGGGTACATTTCTTCTTGCTTGGTATCCCATCGCTGTGCAAGGGAAGGGCCAGGTTCTGACTGCATGGCAGACAAGCCCCAAATACCCTTTGCAGAGGTGCAATTAAAATTGATGGCATTCCAGTCACAGAGTCTATAAATAACATCTTTTGGGGCATCAGACTAGGCTTTAGGAAGTTCTGTTGCTTTCCCTCCCTGCTCTTCCCAAGGTGACAGAGGAAGGAGAGGGCTGGGGGTCCTACCAAGGTTCCCTGCCTCGGGATGAGGCAAAAACTTTGGCTGAGTATAGTAAGTGGGATTAGATTTAACCCCTGGTAGGGTTTGAAAGACATCCAGTTGTTAGTGTGGTGGCTTTTGGGAGACCTCTGGTTGAGCAAGGTGCATCCTACTGTGGTAAGCTGGTCATAAATAAATTCAGATGGGATTTTAGAAGCAATTTTTGAGGCTTGAAAGAGATCATTCTGGAGTGGCCTTCAAAAGGGATGGTGGGTGGGAAGGGACAGCCACTGTTTGAAGATAGCTCTCAATATTCATGGAAAGGATTATTCATTAGGAGCCTTTCCAGAGGGGAGAGTCCTACGGTACCTGATGTGTTGCAGTGGGACTGGATTGATCTTTGTTCATGCTGCTTCTATCTTATATTAATCCCATGCCCCAGGATGTCTGCTGTCCTCCAAGGCATCCAGGAGGGAATCCTCATCTCCATTGATGCCTCATTTGGCTCCTGGGTTTGGTGGTGATCCTGTTTTTGAGGACGTGGAAAGTGGCCACAGCTGGAAACACATCTGGGGACAGGGAGCAATTTCCCTTGTCACAGCATCGCAGAACGTTAGGGGTTGGAAGGGACCTAGAAAGATCAGCTAGTCCAACCCCCCTGCTAGAGCAGGATCACCTAGAGCAGGTCACACAGGAATATGTCCAGGCACGTTTTGAATGTCTCCAGAGAAGGAGACTCTAACAGGGAGCTAACAGGGAGCACAGAGCTTTATTTGGCTTCATTCTGGTGCCTGGAGGCTTCCTCAGATCTTACAGTTTTCTGAAATAATTCCTCTACTGTCATAAGGCTCTAGGAAGTTTGTGGAGCCCCTAATCTTCCTCGTTTGCTTTCTGTGCCATGTGACAGTGGTGGGTTTTGGGCTTTCCTTGGGCTGGTCCTGCAGCCTGGGGCATGGTCATGTCTCCAGTCCCTTTGGTCTAAGAGAAACGCTGGCATGGAGGTCCTGAGCAGCTCTTGGTTGTCCTGAGCAGGCCTCCAGAGCTGTCCTAAGCCTGGGGAGTAGGCAGGTAGTAAAAATGGGACTTCCTCCTCTAATGTGGGAGCTGGGCCAGCAGGAACAGCCCCGTAATATCCATTCCTTTGGCTGGTGGCTGCCAAAGTTTTGGGGTATGTTGGCTGCACCCCAGAAGATATCAGTGCTGGTGCCCACTTCAGTGGAGCACCCTTGGTGAGGGGGCTAAGCTGGGCTGAGGGCTCAAAGCCCATGAATCACTAAGTCTGTAGCCTGAGAAGAGTTTCACCTAGAACTGTGTGTTTTAATGGGTGATGCTTGCTAGGGCAAAGGCTGCTTGGTTTGGCTTTTAAGCTGGCAGCTGGGGACTAGGTTTCAGAGGAGGCTTTCCACTGTAGAGAGCAGAGGCTGGTTCAGTGGCTGACGTTCAGCTTTAAAGAAAGAAGGGCACATCTCCCCACGTCCTCCTTTTTAATTGTAAACACATCCTGCCGGTTTGGGAAACGGATGCTAGAAATTTCAATGAGGATTGGGCCAGCACAGGGCAGGTGTAAGAAGGCCAGATGATGTGCGTAGGCCAGGCTTAGCATCTCCTCCTGCTCGCTCCAGCCTATGTATGCGGCACGACTCCACTGGCTTCGGTGGCATTTCCTCCTGGCTCGCCTCCTCGTGATGGGAATTGGACTGCACATAATTGAAAAGGACGGGGTGTCTGCCAGCAGCCTGCCAGCCACGCTCCCCTTGGCAGCTTGAGCTGGTTGGGGGGGGACAGGGGAGACAGGCTGGGGCGGACACCTGTGTCAGGGGGAGGTGAGCAGCCTCAGCCTCGCGGGGATCCCCAAATCCATCTCCATCTGAAGCTCTCGGGATGTGGCTCCCCAGTTAGGCGGGGGTTGCCCGTGCCCGGAGGGGACTGATGTCTCCAGTCGCATGAGCAGTCATTTGCTCTCAGCAGCGATCTCCCCCTCGCTGGCACCGGGACAGCCATGTGAATAACTGCTCTGAAGAGCAGCTTTCTGAAGCGAGGACTTGATCTTGAGAAGCACCCTGTGATCTGCCCGGCTATGGCTGACCCTGGCCTTTCTCACCACCACCTCTCCCTGCCCGAGCATCAGTCGAGAGAAGCCGAGGGAGGCAGAAAGCTCCGGGGGTTCGCGTGGTCCTGAGGGCTAACGAGAGCTCGGTGTACGCGGGTGGTCCAACATCCTGGCCGTAAGGCCAGCGACGAAGACAGAAGGGCGTTGTAAATCCGGCGCCTACAAAGCCGCGAGGAGCAGAACGGGGCTGCATCCGCATTTCAAAGAGCGTCGTTTCTGTGGCAAGGCAGCCGGGGAGCCTGCCCTGCCTGCTGCCGAGGAGAGACGGAGCTGTTTGAAGTGTGGTTTCTGAGAGCCCCCTAACCACCCGCACCACGTTCAGGGCATGGTTAAAGGAGAGCTTGATAACCCCGCGCTAATTGCCCGGCGCTGAGCCCAGGAGGTGATGCTTGCTGGGCACGGCTCTGCCTAACACAAGGCTGCGTAGGATGAAGATGTCTTGAAGGCAGGCTTTGCTTTCAAGTGTACGTGAGCCCTTCCTCGCTTGGCTACTAATGACAGAATTGTCCCTGCTGCTGAACTGAGGCTGGCCGTGCCAGCACTTGGAGATCCTCTTGGGGAGAGCCAGGTCCTACCTCAAAAAGCCTGCAATCCAGTCAGGAGAGCCAGCCATGGGAGCAGGAGGTGAAAGCAAATGCAGTAAAAAAGTTTGGTTTTGTCTTCTGGTTTTAGCAAGCGCTGAGTCGGGAATGGCTGGACAGGGCAAACCTGGCCATGGTTGCTGGACAAGGTGGCCTCCTTCCTCACATGCAGTTTCTTTAAACAATAATTGGGGTGGTTTTTTTGCTGCGAATTTGGTTTTCTTGGTGGTATTTTCTGTAAATAGAAGTTCTAGAGGGGGGTTGGTTTCGGGCATCGTGGCACAGTTTTCGTTTCTTTATGTTGGCTAACTTGGGGGGAGATGGAGTATCTCCTGCCCTGCTCTGCTGGCAACTGCCGTGCTCCCAGGCAACTGTTTAACTGAGGGAAGAGTGAATATCAGCAAATCCCAGTTTCTGAGTGACTCCAGCCTGCCCTGCTGACATCCAGACCCTCCAGGCTGAGACCAGGAGCAGGATCCTGATGCCTGGCCCATGTTGAACCTTTGCATGCCTCAAAGGGACTGGAAGGAGAGATGCTTCCTCTAGGAAGCCAAACAAAATAGAGCAAGGTAGTGGCTTAATGTGTGTCATGTCCCATCCCCATCACCAAACTGAGTGAGGAGCAAGGATGTTTTTTATGAATAAAACAGTTCTGTGTTTGTCCAGGTCAGTCACCTGTCTGGGTTACATCTCAGAGGGCAAAGTCAGGGCAAAGAAAAACGAAAAGAAAGAAAAAAAATCCCATCTGTGCTGCTCAAAACACCTCGGTTCACTTGGGCTGTGGTCCAGAAAAGCACTTAAGCATCAGTGAATGCCTGCCCTGGGCGGCAGCGTGTGGCACCCCTGCCTGGGGCAGGTCAGCGGGGGCTTTGCTGTCAGTGTCACGGGGAGGACTCAAGCAGGACCTTGCTCTTGACCCCTGCCTTTGCAGCATCCTCATGAGGTGCTCTGCAAGGTTGTCCCTCTCAGCGATTCCTTATTTGATTGCAGCCGAGCCTGGGCTGGGAAGTTACTATTATTTTTCATTTTATTTTCTTTTTTGTTCCTTAGCTAGGTGATGCTGGCTGGGAGAAGTTGAAACCTTCCTGGAAATGAGGTCTTACTCCTTTCTACTGGGGTGACTGGAGGCCTGTTCCTGGAGGACATCAGACAAACAGGTGCTTTGGGGTCACCAGGATGTAAAAAGCAAAGTCCTTTGGCCACAGGACTGGCTTTAGGCCAGGCTCATTGTCAAGGGTGCATCTATGCAGTTTGGCTTCTGGACCCACGGAGATCTCCAGCCCAGTTGCCAGTTCTGGTGTGGCTGTGGGGCCTGCATGAGGCTCTCCTTGGAGAAGCAGAGCCTTCTCTTGGTGTTCTTCACTAGAAATGCCTGTGTTAGCAGGAAGGTGGTGGTGGTACGGGCTTTTCTGGCTCAGAGGACTCCTACAGAGAGCAGAAGGATGGTGAGCAGCTCCACAGCTGAGACCAGAGCTGGACCCAGGATGGTCACCACCCTTTCCAGGCTGCCCTGGTTTGCTGCAACGGGCCGCGGTGCCGAGAACCACTGTGGCCACCACCATGGTGACACAGGGGATCCCGCCTCACCGCTGGCACGCGGGGTGTTGCACCATCAGCACGTGGTTTTGCACTTGCTGTTTTACAAACCTTGGCGGGGTCATTAACGGAGGAAGGCAATAAAAAAAAAGCAAGGGCTCCGAATGGATCCCGGAGGGATTCCCTGCAGCAATTAGCTTTGTACTTGAAAACATATTTCCAGTCTTTACAGCTTCCTCTCTGTATTTGAAATAATTTTCTACCCAATAAACCTTAGTAGCCCCGAAACATAATTTTAGTGCTGCATTAATTAACAACAAGGCGACCCGACGGTTCAGAAGCTGAGCAGAACCCGATGCATACATTAGGCAGCGAGGCAGTATTTCTGCAACGCTCCCCCGGGCTGTGTGCGGATGCAAGTGCTTTATATAGGACATTACCTAAGGCCTGGCTGGCTGGAGGGAGGACAAGCTGGGTTCTCAGTTGCTGACAGGCACCTTCTGCATAGAACCATAGAATTGTTTCGGCTCGAAAAGACCTTTAAGATGATTAAGTGCAACTGTTAACGCAGCACTGCCAGGTCACCACAAAACCATGTCACTCAGCACCACATCTCCATGGCTTTGAAACCCCCTCCAGGGATGGGGACTCCACCACTGCCCTGGGCAGCCTGGGACAGCCCTTCACAACCCTGAAGGTGAAGAAATTTATTTCCAATATCCAACCTAAACCTCCCCTGGCACAACTTGAGGCTCTTTCCTCTTGTCCTATTGCTTGTTCCTTGGGAGAAGACACTGACCCTCACCTCACTCTGACCTCCTTTCAGAGAGTTTCTGAGAGCAAGGTCTCCCCTGAGCCTCCTTTTCTCCAGGCTGCACAACCCCAGGTCCCTCAGCCACTCCTCACAAGACTTGTGCTCTAGACCCCTCACCAGGGCATTGGATAGCTGCACTGGGGTTTGAGACATGCCTCTTTCTCTCACAGAGTTCTTGTCTACTTTTTAGTCCTTCATACAGAATAATTCTGGTTATCTATTAGGCTCAGGAAGATTTCTAAACCTGAATGAAAACCCTACTTAGCATTTCTGGTGTCTTGTGGCAAGGGAGTTTCAGGGGTTAGACGTGTGCAATATATCCCTCGAGCTGTTGTTCAACCCCCTGCCTTCCCTTGGCTTTGGTTTACCTCCCTGTGGGTGCATTAACCAGCAGGTCTAGCTGAAAGTCCCCAGTGACTCCTTACCCCTGTCTCCCTTGGTGGTAATTCACGCTGGAGGGAAGCACAAGCCCTGAGGTGCCTGGTTGCAAGCCTCTGGTCAGAGCCAGTGAAGGCTCGTGGGCTGTGGAAGACATCAGGCACAGGGAGAATATGGACTCGCACCGCTGTGCGGAGCTGACACACATAGACCTGGGCTTCCCTCAGCCCAGTTTACCCAGTCACAGGTCCCTCTGGAACAGGATCCCATCCAGCTTCTGCAGAGCACGGGCAAGGACAAGGGGAGCATTGCCAAGGAGGTTGGATCTGCTCCCCGAGAGGCTTTACCCAGGCAGGTCTGGAGCCCGCTGTGGCCTGGTGGAGAATGATGCACTGGTGTGATACCTTCATCAGGTCTCTGCTGCCTACTAGGGAAACAACCAGCTCGTAACTGGCAGTGACCACGAGGGTGGGGACCCCGCTGGTTACCACCATCGTGGAGGCAACCGTAGCACTGCTCCAGTGCCACCCAGTCTGCGTGTGAGGTAAGCTTGTAATCTCCTCCTTAACAAAAGATGGGAGGTGGCATTACAGGCTGCTGCCGCTCGCTGGGTTTTCAGCTATCACGGGCTCATCCCGCTTTATCTGTTGCATGTGAAATATCCCGTGTAAAGCCACGCAAAGCTGCAAAGCCACCGTAATCCTTCCTAAAGCCACCCTGCCCTTCTGTGTGAATATTATATTAGATGATATGCTTATTAAAGTCGCTTGACAGAAGTTTTACTTCCAGCCGGTGGTGATAGTCTTGAAATGCCGCTGAGGTAATAATTAGATCACGTTGTCCTTGATCCAGGTTTCGGGTGGTAATTGTTGGCTCTTGCTGCCAGCTATTTAAGTGGTAGTAGATGCAAGGGAAGAGTTGTGTGGCATAGTGGGTGGTGTGATCCCAGCTGGGTAACGTGCTGGGCGTGGGAGACCCGTGCTGGCTCCTTGGGGGATGATGTTTTGCCACTGATACGTTAGTCGTGGTCGGACCACTGTTCCCAAGCCGCCCCAGAGCTCCTCTAGCTTCTCCACTTGGATGGTCTGAGGAAAAGGGAGAAGGCACAGGGCTGTGTGGAGGTAGACACCTTCCTGGCACTTGCTCTCTGCTGGAGCACCCTCCTGGCCACATGTGAATCGGTGCCTCTGTCCGGGCTGGATGATGGGTGGGAGGTGCCCTGTCCCTCCCTTGCACATCTGGGTTGTCCCCGTGCCTTGGAGGCAGAGGTGGTGCTGTTTAATATGTTCATAAAGTGCCTTGAGTTCTGCTGGGAAACTGAGCAGTGGAAACGTCACGCTCAGAGGAGAAAGGGAAGGGGGGAGTCTTTGAAATGAGACTGCTTTGGCTTGTTCTTCATATCCATGGTACTGTTGGATCTGCGTTCCTCTGGTTTACAAGGTCTGCGAAAAGCAGCTGATTAGCCAAATCCCTGGGCTGGAGGTAAGGGATGGAACCATGGATGTCACTCTGCTCCTTCCTGCTGCACTCAAATGTGAGTCTGAATTAACTCGTGTTATTTCCATGAAACTTGTATGTTATAGGGAGCTCATGTCTATCAATTTACTTAAATCTTGGCGTGGGGAAGGGGGAAGAAGTTGCAATTTAAAATTAAAATGAGAAAAAATTGCAGTGGGTGGTAATTTTATGAGTCCAGTGGACTCTGTTGATCCTCCAGCCAGATGTAAGCCCATTGCCTATCGCTCATCCCACCCCGCTCTGCCACAGCCCTGCTGAGATGATCTCTTTATCTGTAAGCCCTGCGAGCCCAGAACAAACATTATAGCTGGGTTATAATGGGATTTAACAGAGACGAAAGCTTCCCCTCACTTTGCTGGTATCAAGTTAGAGGAGAGCACAACCTTGACACCCTGGTCCAATGGGATTTGTAAGGCTAAAGACTCTGAAGATTTGTTGAAGTGTCTCCCTGCCCTGCAGTGGCCCTTTACTTCTAGCAAAGAAATCCATTTAGATTTTGCAAGAAATGGGATTGCTCTGAGTGAATTTGGTTGCCAGCCTCAGCTAGAGCAGGAGGCATCTTCCTCCTGCTTTGGCCTCAGTGAGATACCAGGGAGCCTGCTAGAGCTGCTGGGTGGCTTGGAAGGGTATCCCACCTCTCTTGAACACGTGTGGAGGGGGAGGAACTGTGTGGTGGCACCTGGTAGCTGTGTAGAGGAGGTTGGGACTCTTGAATGTTAAAAAGGATCCCCAGGAGGACATGGCAACACAGCCTGGCTGTACCCCTTCTTTCAAAGGTGTCATTTTAATCTTCTCCCAGAAGACATGATGAGCTTTTTCAGAGCAGTGTTCTTCACCAGGGCTGGGTCTTGCTGTCGTGGAGCTGATGTCAGAGTGTGGACGTGATCCCAGGAAGTCAATAAGGATCATTGTCTCCTTGCTGGGAACTGGATCAGGAAATGAGATACTGGCCAGGGCACGGAGGTGTTATTGGCTTCCTGGAGAGGGTAAACCAGGAGTGACAAGCCAGGAGGGCTCCCTATGGCTGCGGGATGAGGTAGCACTCCACTCCAGAGGCCAGAGTGGAACACTCTGTGCCATTAGCTGGTATGAGTCTCTCTAGTCTGTGGCAGAAGGAAATGACCCAGTAATTGATTCTTGGATGCACCAAGATTGATTAGAGTGCGGTCAGACCACTTTCCAGGTCCTCAAACCTCTTTAGAGCTGGTGGCTGTGCAGCAGGTAAGGATCTCCAACCCCATTGTCAAGGCCAGGTGGAAGTGGTGGTCCATGTCTCTAGGTGGGCCCCAGCTCAGCAGAAAGAGTTAAGGTTTTGGGCTTCGTGCCTTTGCTAAGGTACCCTGCTGCCTCTGAGGCTCAACCACTGGCTGAAGGTGATTATGTATGGTGACAGAGAGGTGAACAGACAGACAGACATGCTATGGCCCCAGGCTCCAGCGTTGGGCATTCAGTCTGTCCTCTGCCTTCAGCTTCCCAGCACTCTGAACCTCTGGGGAGCAAGCTGCTGGCATCTGCCTACCATCAGTCATGGGTGGGGAGTGATCAGCTGGGCTCGCCTGAGACTGATGTAAATTTAAATCCTCCTTTTGCTCTCTCCACCACCAGCCCTGTATTTTCTGGAAGAAAGAGAATGGGAAACAACTTTTTTAATGAAGTAGAGCATTTAAATTCTCTTTATATTTAGCACTATCTGGAGCTCTTTACCCAAATGAAGCAGAAAGCATTTACAGCTGTATTTTCCATCACGCCAACCAAGGAATATATTCATTTGCAGTAACAGGGCACGCAATGAAGTGGAAAATAAGCTCTCAAAATTGCTCTTGCTATGAAACAGTCTCAATGACTAGGAGAAGCCCGTTTGGATTCCACTGACCGGTTACTTCATGGTAGAAATTAATTTGGTTGAACACCCAAGCTGTGGCAGAGTAGACGCTTGGCCCCGAGGTAGACTAGAAAGAAGGAAGAAATTTTGTACGCTGAGGGTGGTGAGACCCTGCCCTGGGTTGCCCAGAGAGGTGGTCGATGCCCCATCCCTGGAACCATTCCAGGTTTGGTTGGATGGGGCTCTGAGCAACTAGAGCATAGTTGCAGATGGCCCTGCTCGCTGCAGGGGGTTGGTCTCGATGGCCTTTAAAGGTCCCATCCAAACCAAGCCATTCTATGAGGTAGCTCTGCTTAGGACCAGGCTTTGGGCTGCCTCCTCCACCACTGCTCCCACCTCTCCTGGAGTCAGCTTGGCTTGCCCAGAGGGCCTGGATGAGACCCCAAGGGCTGGCCGTTGATGGTGGCACATGGATTCATGGCAACTGATGCCCCATAAGTCCCGCTCCACATCTGCCACGTGGCCACAGGAGGGGACAATGCCAGCGCTGTGTCAGCGGCAGCACCGCCGCTTGCGGCCACCACGCAGGATTCCCCCTCCCCAGCAGCAGGTGACGGGCAGAGGAGATGGAAACGGGTTCCTCCTTCCCTCTGCAGCCACCCGAGGAGGATGTGAGCAGCGCGTTAAGCAGGTACCACCCGAACACCAGCGGAGGCTTCTGCTAATTCCCTGTGGCGTCTAGTCCAACTCCATCGGCGCAGGCAACAATCGCTGCTGGAGATGCACTTAATAATTAAGTACCCGGTGCCGGCAGGTGTCAGCAGGAATCCGCGGGGCCCGGCATCCCCCCGTGCCGACACCTCCCACCGCCTGCCCGCGGCAGGATGCTGCCCTTCGCTGCCTGGATCGATACTGGCTGAGATGCAGATCCGTGCCTTGAAGAAATAACTCGCCCCTGGGATTCTTCCAGAGCGCAGCTGACGGCTGCCCGTTGACGGGGGCCCGGCGCTGCCTGCTCGGCCATCCAGACCTGCGCCCAGCCCCCGGTTAGCACCGGAGCCGTGCTTCCCGGTTCGATTAATCCCTGCCAAGGATGTTCCGCGGGCGCTTTCCGTCCTGGCTGTACAGACTGAGTGACTCCGGGTGGAGACAGCTCAGCAGCACCTCTCCGCAGCGGCAAAGCCTGGGAGCATCACCCCACCGAGCTGGCACAGCCCCTGCTGGGCTGACCGGGCTGGCTGGGTAACGATGCCCTGTCCCAGTAAAGGAGTGGGTTCGCTCTGTCCCCCAGTTAGGGATGATGGCACGCAGCGGGAACCGGCCCGGTCCCGGCTGGCAGCGAGCGGCACCTCGACGCATCGAAGCATCTTGCTGAGATGTTCTCCTGGCTGGCTGCAGTCGTGGGACCCTCCCACTCCCTGTCCCTACTCACAGGCTCAGTCAGCAGCGCTTTTGCTTGCAGCTTTGGCTGCTGCTTCTGATGACTTAGAGCCTCCTTCAAGCTGGCTTTTATTTTTAATTACATTTTGCCTCTGAAGATGGGCTGTTTTGCTGGTTCAGATTTCCCCCCCTCACCCCCCCCTGCTCTTTTTGTCTTTTCCCTTTTAAAGACCGACAGAATTTAGGCTCCTTGAGAAATCGCTTCAGCTTTCAGGAAGGGGCAGAGCCTTTTCCCCAGGTAGCAAAGTGTTGATTTCCTACCACAGGGCTGAGTGATGGTGATTCCCTTATTAAACTGCACTTAGAGGCAGTGACTGTCAGGCAGGGATGGAGAGCTTCTCCGATAAGTTGGAGCTATTCATTATTAAATTATCTTCATTCACTTGAACAGCTCATTTTCATTGAATTAGATAAAAAGCGCTCAAAGGCAGCGGCTGCTTGGAGGCTGCCAGGAGCGGCGTGCAAATGTCACTGTTGGCCTTTCCTTCTGCACCGGCTGTTATCTGACCCTTTCCATGGGATGGATGGACTTTGTGGCTGATGTAAATCTCCTGGAGGTCACTGAGGAGTTGCACCAGCTGATGGCCTGATCTTGGAGATCTGGACTCACAAGCTCTGAGAGCTGGAGCCAGTGGGGATTTATTCCACTGGGCAATAAGGTGACATGGCCCCGGGGATGAGCTCTGCTGGCTCGGGAGGGGTGACAAAGGTGAGTGTTCCCGGTAAGCGGGGGCTGGTGGAGATCAGCCCCAGTATGTCCTGCTGGGAGGCTGCAGCTGTTTTTGGCTGAGTTCTGCTTTAAGCTTGGCTTAGAGGATGCTGCAGGGCATGTGAGCTCACCCAGGGTGTCTGGGAGCTGTGCTGGCCATGCAGGCAAGAAGCAGACAGGTAGCATGGGGTGGGCAGTGGGGACCTGAGCATGAAGCACATTGCAGTACAGGCAGCAGCGAGCTGGTGATGAGCCTGTGCCCATCTAAGGGCAGAGACAGAGTGTGGCATGGCAGGGTTGGGGAGGATGTTCACCTTCATCACAGCAAAATGGATGCAGGAGCTGCTTGGGACTGAGCAGGTCTCAGCCTGTCTAGAAGTGGGGCAGCAGGACTAGGGCAGGGATCATCCCCTTGTACTCAGCACTGCTGAGGCCACATCTGGAATCCTGGGTTCAGTTTTGGGCTCATCACTCCAAGAAGAATATTGAGGGGCTGGAGCATGTCCAGAGAAAGGCAACAAAGCTGGGGAAGGGTCTGGAGCACAAGTCTGGTGAGGAGTAGCTGAGGACGTGGGGTGGTTTAGCCTGGAGAAAAGAAGGCTCAGGGGAGACCTTCTCGTTCTTGACAACTCGCAGAAAGGAGGTTGGAGTGAGGCAGGTGTTGGTCTCTTCTCTCAAGGAACAAGCAATAGGACAAGAAGAAACGGCCTCAAGTTGTGTCAGGGGAGGTTTAGGTTGGATATATGTCAAGGCCTGTCCCAGGCTGCCCAGGGCAGTGGTGGAGTCCCCATCCCTGGAGGGGTTTCAAAGCCATGGAGATGTGGTGCTGAGGGACACAGTTTAGTGGTGCCCTGGCAGTGCTGGAGTAACAGTTGGACTCAATAATCTTAAAGATCTTTTCTAACCTAAACAATGACATGATTCTATGAGGGACTACCTTTTGGTGTTGAGTTGCCTGGTCATCTTACCAACAGCAAAGCCCCTGTCTTTTGTCTTCTACCCAGATAAGAGCTTTCTCTTCCTGCCACTGCCCCTCTCCCACCTTCACCCCTTGTTATCTCTCCCTTTCTCAGGCAGCGTGTGCTGGGCGATTACAAGCCAGGCATAAGGGCATGGCTCACACTTAAACACGAAGCCAGACAGACTCTGGATGGCTCTTCAGAAACGTCAGTGATAGCACCAGCTCTTTGCCTGCACATGCCTGTGAGTGGCTTTATTCCTTCTCCCGCTGCCCCCACCCCTCCTGGGCCAGCAGTGTGTCCCCCCCTTGGGGCTGCCACCAGCCACACCGGGCCCAGCTTTAGCCCTCGCTTGCAGCCGAGCTGCTTTGAGTCCCGGTGGTGATTTTTTTGTGGGAAGATGCCATCTGGCTGCCTGGTCTCTCCGCTTTCCCCTTGGCATGCGTGCCTGGCACCCGGCCCCACCGCTCAGCACCAAGCCAGGGGGCTGCTGTCTGGGCTTGCCAGCCCGTAGCTCTTCAAGGGGTTTTGTGGAGCCTGGCCTGATTTAAAGCTGCCCTCTAGGAACTGGGAGGCTTTTGTCTCGAGGCAAAAGACCTTGGACATGGCACGCTGTGCCCAAGCATCGCTGATCTCTGCCCCTGTTGTATGTAAATCTGTATCTCCCTAGGAGAGCTCAGAAGTAGGACACCCGGCAGTTGCTCAGTCCCAAATGTTTCAGGAGCAGGCAGCATCCCTCTCACCTATAGCATCCTACAACCACCCTGGTCAGTGAAAACCCCTTTGCTTTGCTGCCCCGGGCACCGTGAAGTCCCTTGCATCTCCTACCCGCAGTTACCATCTTGTTCCCAGCGAGGAACTGCCGGCCCTTTGGACCAGCTCCTCGACAACTGTTGCTTTTCCTCGCCAGTAAATCTCGCCTGAAGAAGCAGCTTTGATCAATGCACTTGGATTTCAGCCTTCAGCCTTGATCAAGGCAGGGGGAGGGAGGAGAGCGAGTACTCACAGGCTCTTTGGGGATGGTCTAGAAAATGAAGCTCATTCTCCAAGAAAAAAAAAAACCAACCTGCTTCAAAGTAAGAGGCGGTGCTGTCAGAATAAGAGTGAACCAGGTGGGTGGAGGAAGAGGAGGAAGGCAGCTGGGTTCCCAGCATGCCAGGTGAGCTGGGTAAGGTGTGGGTCCAGCGGGGATGGTGATGGTGGCATTGCCATGGGGCTAGAGCTGCTCCTGGATGAGGGTAGGAAACTATAATGTGGAAGGTGTGGTGGGAAGGGGGAACTTACACCTCCCCCTACACTTAATTCTGCTGCAAACCCTATTTTCTCTGTGTATTAGCTTTTTGGCTCTCCCACCTGGGGACCTGGGGTCAAGCAGGTTTTCTGAGCTGAGAAGGGGCTGTGTTTGCTTCCTTGGGTCAGTGGTTTCTTCCCAGTCTTTAACTGGTAGGGATGGTGCTGCAGGTCGGGTGTTATGGACCTAAGGATGGTTCTGGCACAGGACCAGAGCGGGGAAACAGCATCCCCTCCTTGCCAGCTGGGGTCTGACTATTTTAGTCATAAGCTCTTTGTGTTGGAGGGATGCACAGACATCACTCTAGGTTGGATGAGATCAGAGCTTCTGGTTAATGGTAATTAATGGCCAGGAGGAGACCTCCAAGGGCTTGCCAGCTTTGTTTCCCCTACCAGTGCACACAGGAATGCTGCACCAGCAGCTCTGGCAGGAACGGGCCCTTCCTCTGCAGGTTGCATTACCTGGGAGGGGAGCCAAGGACCGAGCAGAGATGCAGAACCTGGGGGGGGGGAGCTCTGGCCAGAAATCACCCTCCAGCCCTCCTCCTCCTCCTCTGTACCTGCTCCCACTGCCACCTTTCTGAGGTGTGTACACGCACCTCTCCCCTTTCCTTTTGGCTGCAGATGGTAGGCAGGAACCCCAGCCAACCAGATGTGTTTTTCACAGCTCCCAAGCCAGGCGTAACTAAACATTTACATTTATTACCAATTAGATGGGAAACAGACTGTAGTTTTTATGTACTGTGTGTGTCTGGATATGTTTTGGTTTGTGGCCATACTTAGACCCCCTGCCCACCAACTCAATCTCTCTTGGTTAGGAGCATCCGCAGCACTGGATCCCAGCTCAGCATCCCGTTAGGACACGATGTGGATGCTGTAGCAGCCCCTGATGTTGGGAAAGCTTGTGAAGGGGCTTGCTCAGGGAGGATGCTGAGCATCCCTAGGGACACCTGATTGTCATATCCCCCCGGGGCAGGGATTGTTGTGGTGCCCAGGAGCCGAGTCCATTAACCCCACGTATGGATTCGCACACAGCAAGGCTGTCAATTTATGGCTCGTGAGCAGCCGAAGCCCGCGGCTCCCACGCCAGCATCACAGCTGCTTTTTAGTGATGTTTGAGCCAACAGCGAAATGCCAATAAATCCATAACCAGGCTTTGGGCCTTGCTGAGAGCAGGAGAAGGGGTGGAATGAAGAGTGGGTGGTGGTGGTGATGCCCCACGCCTAGTCACTTAAGGGACTGATGTCCTGAGGAAGACTGGATCCTGCCTAGCAATGGTTCTCCCTCAAGGTGGTTGCCACAGCACAGCGCTTGCTCATCTCTGTGAGGCTGGCAGCTTAACTAGAGCTGCTTCAAGATGCAGGAGCTCAGAACAGGGTTGGCGTGTGACCAGTCAGCCCTGGTCAGACTGACAGACTCTCAGTCACGTGGGGATGAGGACTTGATGGTTCTTTGGGGATCCTGGGTTCGCTACCGGGTTGCTGATTCTCAATCCCACCTTGGGGCAATGGTTAAGCTGTAAAGTAAAAAAAAACCTCAGTCCCTTCCTTCAAACCACCAGTCAGCAAGAGAAGAAAGGAGGAATGTGCAGGGAGGCCAGGGCACACGGAACAAGAATACTCTTCCAACGTGGTTGTCCCACATCCACCCTCATACTGGGAACATGTTTCCCCTCAGCAGCCCAGCTGGGATGCAGGATGCCACAGCCACTGACCACCCCCGCCCCCTGCCCGCCCCAACCCACTCCCCCCCCACCCCCGCCCCCCCCAAGGCGCG